>PIJE02002299.1:42500-50000 GCA_002895965.2 Coryphaenoides rupestris
TCTCTCTCGCTCTCGCTCTCGCTCTCTCTCTCGCTCTCTCTCTCTCTCTCGCTCGCTCTCGCTCTCGCTTTCGCTCTCGCTCTCTCTCTCTCTCTCTTTCTCCGTCTCTGGACTCAGTGGGAAGTTAAACAAGTCAGGTACAAATTACCTGCTGGGAGAACAAACATCCCTATTAAGTGAATTTCAGTCAAGTCCTGGAACCCTGTGTGTGTGTGTGTGTGTGTGTGTGTGTGTGTGTGTGAGGTGTGTGTGTGTGTGTGTGTGTGTGTGTTGAGGTGTGTGTGTTGTCTCTGTCTCCTCTCTCTCTCTCTCTCTCTTTCTCTCTTCTCTGTCTATCTCTCGTCCTTCTCCTCTCTCTCTCTCTGTCTTTCTGTCTGTCTGTCTCTCTCTCTCTTTCTCTTCTCTCTCTCTCTTCTCTCTCTGTCTCTCTCTCTCTCTCTCTCTCTTGCTCTCTGTCTTTCTGTGTGTGTGCTGCTGCTGCAGGGGACCGTGTAGGGGCGTGACCGCAGCAGTTGGAGGGGGTGGGGGGGAGGGGGGGGGGCGCAGGGAGGGAGGTCCACTGTCTGGGGGAGGAGGGAGACATGGTCAAGGTCGCGACCTCTAGGCTAAACTCAGGCAGCAAAGGGACCTGATGGCCGTAAAGCCGTCAGACCCCCAGCACAGGAAAACAACTGTTGCTCTCAAACACACACACACGCACGCACACACACACAACACACACAACACACACACACACACACACACACACCACACACACACACACACACACACACACACACACAACACCACAGCACTGACACTGAACAACACACACACAATGCACACACACACACATACACACACACACACACACACGCACAAGCACACACACACACATGTCTAGGTCCCCCTCTGTTTCCCATGCAACACCTGCCTGCGGGCCAGCACTTGTAGCTGCACTTGGCAGCTATTAAGCGAACTTCGCTTCCAAAAGCAGCCAAAAAATCTACAATTTGTACAGACGGTGTGTGTGGACGGCGAACGCCCCCCCCCCCGTCCGCTGTTCCCAGCCGCTGACAGCTACGGGGCGCCATGGTAATGCGCTCTGTACTAGAGTAAGCAAATCAGGGTGCACACACACACACACACACACACACACACACACACACACAAGCTCAGGAAAGTGTGTGTGTGTGTGCGTGTGTGTGTGTGCAAACAGAGGCGCTAATGCAAAAATAATGATCATCAACCAGGACTAAGTTAGACACACAGTTAGACACAAATTCCTTTCTTCTCGCTCTCCCTCTCTCTCCCTCTCTCCCTCCACCTCTCTCTCTCTCCCTCCCTCCCTCCATCTCTTTGAATTCAAGCACTTTCTTGGCATGAAACAGGCATTTCTTAACGTTGCCAAAGCAAAACAGTAAAGGGTCTGTAAAGAACATAGTGATGCAATAACGGTAAGCCTACAAGTGACAAGGGTCTATCAACAGCAACTCTTATAAAAGTACACGAATACAGTGATAACACAACAGTAGAACAGCAATACACTGTAAAAAGAATTACATTTCCCTGGGTGTCCCTGAGGACAGGCGAGGACAAATCTGGCTGTCAGCAAGCAGCATAATTTTTTCCACTGTCTAATTGTGATTCAAAGTGTGTGTATTAGTGTGTGAATTTAGGGTTTTTTCGTATAGCAGTCGCTCACCAGTTTCCACAAGAGACTCAAGATCCCCCCCCTCCGCCTAACCCTAGCACTACCTTGCGTGTTTGTACTTCTTGGCATTATTAACAGTATGTCTTTAGCATATTGTATATTCTTAGATGCCGGTAATGCACTCAGAATGGCACTTCTGCTCTTATCCCAGCTATTATGCAGGCAACCCAGCAGTTATGAAACTCGTTCTATTAACCTCGCAACTATGAATGCTTGAAACCTGCTCTATTCTTATCTTTATCTACCACAGTGATATATTGCTGTCTCTTTTAACTAATGTGCTCTTTGTAAGTCGCTTTGGATAAAAGCGTCTGCCAAATGCCCTAAATGTAAATGTAAATGTTTAACCAGTGGCTCGGGGGCATTTTACCCCTGAATGTATAGAAAAGCCCTTGAAATCTGCAAGGCAGATGAGTTGCCCGCGCTGTGCTGCAACATGTATCATCGGATACCTTTGCAACATTTTCTTTTCATAATAATAAAATGAATAAGATATCATGAGCGTACACTCCTAGCGGCGCCAAAAATGAGCAACACGAGGGAGCGTCCCTCTGGGATACTCAAGGAATACTCGGAGGAGAGGGAGTTGGACTCAGTGCTGCACGAGGACCTGTGGAGGAGTCGCTCCAGGGTAGACAATATTGTGCCCTACTACTACTACTACTACTATTACTACTACTGACTACTACTACTATTACTACTACTGCTACTACTATTACTACTACTGCTACTACTAGCTCACCTAATGACTTCATCACATGGCTGGCACAAAACAGAAACGCACGCGCTCGCATGTTCGGAGAACATGAGGACGTCTCGCAGCCCAATTAAGAACTGAGCCGTTGCCCACGTCACCTGGAGCTAACCTCACAACGGGAACACTTTTGAGTGTTTTTATGTGTGTGTGTGTGTGTTGGGGTGGGAGGGGGATTTATTTATAGATGTATCATGGAGGTATGATTGTGAACAATTGTGGGAACAATTGTGAGATTTAGACGACGATGGCGACGACGTCGACGACGAGAGTGTGTGTGTTATCGCCGCAAACAGGTTCAGGGAAGTGGGTGTTTACACACTCAAAGCTTTAGACACACGCACACACACACACGGGCACGCGTCGCCGTGGCAGACGGGCGGTGTTGCCACACAGGCCTGTAGCGTGTACGTGCCGCTGCCGTTGCTTTTGAGTCGACGGGAGGATGAAAACATTGCGGATTACGAAAGCTGAAACATGAAAAAATAAGAAAGCCAGTAAAGCCGAGATGTGGAGGACTTATGTCGGAGGTGCCCGAAGTTGCCTCAGCTTGACACACTCTGGCTCCCACAGAGGTCTCTTGGGGGGTGTGGTGGGGGAGGGGGTGTGTGAGTTGGAGCTGATGGGGAGGTGGAGCTGATGGGAGGTGGAGCTGATGGGAGGTGGAGTTGAAGGGGAGGTGGAGCTGAAGGGGAGGATGACTGTATCGTGCTATCCGTTGCGTGGGAGGACTCAACCATATCGACCCATAGGGAGTAAAGGGGAGGAGATCAAGAAGAAGGGTGGGTAAAGAACAACAGCATCAAGGACCAGCCAGAGGCTCCAGGTTGATTCCAAGGCTCCCACCAGAGGAGCCAATCAACGGGCCGCCTCAGGATTTCCGAGGCCTAATTATCCAAACATTTCCTGGATGACAGAAGACGCCTGGCTGGGCGTGATTATGAATGGCTGAATAGATGACTGCCCCGTAGTGGAAACAACTCACAGCTCTCAGAGTGAGCTGTAGAAAGAGACAGATCTCTCAATCTTTGTGATGTTTTTGCTCTCCCTCCCCTCTACATTAATTCATTCCTCCATTCCTCTCTATCTCTACGCCGCCGGCGGTGGCGGTGGTGGTGGTGGTGGTGGTGGTGCGACGACTTGTCATCTCTATCTCATATCTCATCTTCTATCATCTATTCCAAACGCGCGAGTGCCTCTCAAACGGTGTAAGGAGTTATAGCCCCCGGCCCGTGCTCCTAATCACAGTCCTAATCGTGTACACGGCTCTCTCCCGCGGAACAAGCATCACTCCAATTACGCGCAAATCCAGACAAAGGCTGTTCTAATGAAGGACCTCCTCGACGCGGCCAGGGTCCACGAGGGCAATTTATTGCACATTAAATAAAACTGAGTGGGTTTTTTTCTCTCTTTATATGGGGTTGGGGGGTGGGGGGTGGGTTTGTGTGGCTGTATCAGGATTGAGGCCTGTGTGCTCTCCGCTCTGGGACCCGGGGTAACCCTGTCTCTGTGACAAGCTTAATAAGAATGAGCCCAGTGCTGCCTGCCTGCCTGCCTGCCTGTCGCCAACGTCTGGAGTTATCAATCCAGCTAAGATCCCCCCTCTTTAATAGCGCCAGCCACTGTAAGGAGCCCCCAAGGTGCTCCGCTGTTCCAACGTTTGCGACCCGACTCTTTTTAGTCTCCCCGATAACGGAATGGAATAGTTCTGCGGAACTATAAAGCAGATAGCTTAATAACTCACAAATACAAAGGAGATTAATGTGTTACATGCCGGGTAGATTCCCCTGAATGGAAACGGAACTTAATATAATGGATTACTTGGAGAACGTGAGCTTAAGAAGATCACAAAAATCGGCGCGCAAGAGATGGATGAGTCATTCCCATGATGGAGTCTATCCACCGTGCAGCACAATGCTCACGACTGCTAAACACTGGTGAGTCATTACTAGGTGATCAATTATCATAGATAGTAACAGAAGTCCTGCTGGTGTCTGTGTAAATGTAATGATATGTAATGACTTATAGTAGATGCTATTGGTTCAGGCTACACGCCTTCTTTTGGCAGAGAGCTTAATCTTTGAAGTTTTTCTTGAAATTTGTAGAAATGTAACATAGATGGCAGGAGAACGGGAAAACAATGGGAGGAAGAACGGAGAGAAAAATAGAGTGTCTTCAAACATGTCGGAGATTGTGTTGTGGAGGTGAAGATGCTCTAGAATGGATATCTGGAGATATTACGTGTGTCTGTGTGAGTGTGCATCTGCCTTCATTTAGATTTCTTCCTGGACAAACCCACCACACACGACAAAACACACACACACACACACACACACACACACACACACACACACACACTCTGGTGTGTGTGTGTGTGTGTGTGTGTAGAGCTGGTGTGTGTGTGTGCCGGGGCGGGAATGAGCTGCTGTGGGGATGGGCAGGGAACCTTGGCCCACCATCAAGTCGGATCACAATAATTGGCGATAATAACGGCCTGGCAACCCGTCCAGTCGTGGTCGTAATTGTGCCTCGCTCGCTGGACACAACGCTTAGCTTAGCGAGCGGCGTGTCCGCCGGCCAAAAATAAAAATGAAAGCTGTAATCTCATTCTAAAAGGATGCAATTTGAAGCGAGCCAGCGCCACGGGGCCAGGAAGTGTAAGTGAGCAGATGGTGATTAGCAAACGGCACGATCCGCCGCGCACATTCCGAGAATCCGCCCATTGTTGTTTATCGCATCCCGACGACGCTAACGTGAAGTCGCTCGCGGCACCTGCGGCGCTAAAACCACGTGGTGCGCTCCGGAGAGATGAGGAGGGAGGCGATGTCCCTCCTCATGAATAAAAGCCGCTCCGCTTTCTCTCGGGTTTCTGTCCCGAAACCCCCAAAGAAGAAGACTCTAGGATTCACACACACACACACACACACACACACACACACACACACACACGCGTGCGTGCTCGTCGCCATTCCTTTTGTGGATATGTAGCTTGTGGCTAAAGTAAGGGGTGGGGGAGGGGTCTTCTCTCCTCCATCGACAACACTAAAATACGGGCGAGTTGTTTGAATTATTCTCACCAAGGTCAAACAGCCCGCTCTCGGGGTAAAAACATCTTCCATCTTAGCTGTCAGACACAAGCGTGAAAACCCGATTTCCAACGGATACGGCAGAGTCCAACGCGCTCCGATGTTTTCCGATGTAATTGCACTTTTCATCACGAATGCTTCTTGTCTGGCAAAGCTCCTCTCACAAGGGAGGGAGGGGCGGGGGGAGGGGGGGGGGCAAGAGGTTAAAAGTCGAGGGATCTGGGGATTAGACACCTAAGGGACGGAGGGCGGATGTCGTGTCAGCACTTAGGAGGAACACGGGCCCTCGGTGCCATCTGCCAGCTCCCCCCCGCCGCCCCCCCCTCATGTAAAACTACACCTGCGATGGCGGTGGCGCTGGGCCAGGCTGCCGGGGCTGCCGGGCTTTCCAGACGCCCTCCGCACGGATCGGGTTGCTTGGCAAGCAAACAAGGCAATTTGTCTTTGGCGTAAACGGGCAAATCAAGAGACCATATGCGCATCGATATGTCTGTCAATAACTGTCGGGAGGGCCATCTGTATCCAACGTGGAGGTGGTCCCGAGGGAGAGGGGGGGTTGGGGGGGGGGGGGGGGGGCGCGAGTGGCATTGTGTTTCTTGCGAGGAGAAACCGCAGCGCCAGCCCCTTCGCTGTGACCTTGATTCTCACGTTACAGATGAGCGCTACTATGAGAACGTCTTCTGTGACTAATTACACCACAGGCGCAAGGTGAAGTAGAATGTTTTCATTGACTAAAAAAGGGAAAGTGTCCTCTATTGATCCGCCCCCAAACCGTTCCGCACCGCAGCAGTTGTAGACCGCTTGCCTCACGCGCCTGCGGGAGCGACGGCGGGTAACCATGTCAACTCATTGTCCAACTCCACCGCCTTTTCAGTTATTTTCAATTGATTTGAACAAATGCAGCCGAGTCTGCGAGGATCAAAAGAAAGGTGCAAACGGTTTCGGAGAAAACTCAGCTAGTATTAAAAAAATTATTCTTACAGACATGAAAAACTTATGCACATAATTCCTGTCAGGGAACAACTACGAGACATCAGGCTATTATTTTCCCTCAGCGAAATCGCTTAAAATAATTTTAAAGAAATACCCCCGTTGCCTAATGGCACTCTAAGAAAACCATTAGTAAATGAGTTCTTGTCACTTCAGACTGCAATTTACTGTGCTCTGGTAAATATATTATATTAAACCAAGCCAAAAAATAAAAGCATTACTTATCATTCTCCAGGACAACGATTTTTGTTCAAAGGTTTGGTTTGGCAGTAAAGACTGGAAAGTTCAAGGACCTTCTCATTGGGCCCAGTTTTGTGTCTTCCAGACTGTGAAGAAGAGGTTGTGTCTCGTGGAGTGACTCGGGTAAAACCTGTGCATCTCCTGATTTATTACGTAAAACACACCCACACCTACTCCTCAATCCCCGTTCCGAAAACCTCCCCATCCAGGTCTCTGTCCCTACATGCTTGAGAGATCTTATTTTGTCTCCGTTATTCAGGTATAATGAGCTCCCCGCATTCCACCGCGGTCTATAAAACACGCTCGCCGACGCTGCTAACTCCGCCTGAGCTTGTCTCGCCCGAGTAAAAGAAGAGAAGAACGTTTGTTTAGGTGGGGGGGGGGGGGGGGGGGGGGGTGGGGGGGGGGTTGATTGCGTCTGAAAATGCCGCTCAGATTAGCTGTGAATGTTCCACCTTTCTGATGCATCGCTGCCACGTCGCCACATATTTTCAAGAAAAGGAAACACGTCAAATATGCGAGGCCAGGCAGACGAGGACAACGGCGACCGACTGGTGTATGTGTGTATGTATGTGTGTGTGCGTGTAAAGCAATCTTGTAATCTGTTCTGTTCGGCCTCGGTGGATGCACGTTATTATAGACGCGTGGCGAGTTATTATACATTATAGAAGATATGCACACGTGAGAGTGTTTAACTCACAGGCGGCCTAGCAACCGGAGTCACGGAGAGAGTGGAC
>PIJE02002299.1:52500-74997 GCA_002895965.2 Coryphaenoides rupestris
TGTCTGTCTCTCTCTCTCTTTCTCTTTCTCTCTCTCTTTCTCTTTGTCTCTATCTCTCTCTCTCTCTGTGGACTCAGTTGTTCATCGTGTGTGTGTGTGCTGCTGCTGCAGGGGACCGTGTAGGGGCGTGACCGCAGCAGTTGGAGGGGGTGGGGGGGGGGGGGGGCGCAGGGAGGGAGGTCCACTGTCTGGGGGAGGAGGGAGACATGGTCAAGGTCGCGACCTCTAGGCTAAACTCAGGCAGCAAAGGGACCTGATGGCCGTAAAGCCGTCAGACCCCCAGCACAGGAAAACAACTGTTGCTCTCAAACACACACACACGCACGCACACACACACACACACACACACACACACACACACACACACACACACACACACACACACACCATACCGTTATTCAACACACACACGATAGATATTTCCAACTCACACACACACGCACACGCACACCACACACCACATACACACACACACACACACACGCACAAGCACACACACACACATGTCTAGGTCCCCCTCTGTTTCCCATGCAACACCTGCCTGCGGGCCAGCACTTGTAGCTGCACTTGGCAGCTATTAAGCGAACTTCGCTTCCAAAAGCAGCCAAAAAATCTACAATTTGTACAGACGGTGTGTGTGGACGGCGAACGCCCCCCCCCCCGTCCGCTGTTCCCAGCCGCTGACAGCTACGGGGCGCCATGGTAATGCGCTCTGTACTAGAGTAAGCAAATCAGGGTGCACACACACACACACACACACACACACACACACACACACAAGCTCAGGAAAGTGTGTGTGTGTGTGCGTGTGTGTGTGTGCAAACAGAGGCGCTAATGCAAAAATAATGATCATCAACCAGGACTAAGTTAGACACACAGTTAGACACAAATTCCTTTCTTCTCTCTCTCCCTCCCTCCACCTCTCTCTCTCCCTCCCTCCCTCCCTCCATCTCTTTGAATTCAAGCACTTTCTTGGCATGACACAGGCATTTCTTAACATTGCCAAAGCAAAACAGTAAAGGGTCTGTAAAGAACATAGTGATGCAATAACGGTAAGCCTACAAGTGACAAGGGTCTATCAACAGTAACTCTTATAAAAGTACACGAATACAGTGATAATACAACAGTAGAACAGCAATACACTGTAAAAAGAATAACATTTCCCTGGGTGTCCCTGAGGACAGGCGAGGACATATCTGGCTGTCAGCAAGCTGCATAATTTTTTCCACTGTCTAATTGTGATTCAAAGTGTGTGTATTAGTGTGTGAATTTAGGGTTTTTTCGTATATCCTTGTATTTTGTGTAGTGCAGCAGGAAGTGGGTTTGGGTTTCTGCTTGTCTCGGTGGACAGTGTGTTCAGTAGTTCACAGCCAGTCCTCCCTCGGGCAGAAAGGTCTCTCTGTGGCCCCCCCGGTCTCCAGTGGCAGGCTGGGTGCTCAGGTGCTCAGGTGCTCAGGTGCTCGGGTGCTAGTGTGTATTCACGGTTCAGGGCCGCGTTAGCTATTGGGTATTGGGTAAGAATCCATTTTGGATGGTGGATGGTGCAATCGTGGTGTCTTGCCAATGTGGAATGCATCTTTCTGTTCTGTTTGGTGATAACTCGTTCGGGTTGCCAGGTTGCTGTGTGTGTGTGGGCTGACCGGGGGCTCTGGAGCACCGTTTAGTGGACTGAGCCTCAAGGCCGGCCGGTGAAGTGGACTTTATTCTGGGTTAGTTTTGTGTGATTTCATGGCTTTGTGGTGGAGGGTTTAGGGATCATATCTCATTGATTTTAGGTGATTGTGGAATTGAATGAAGCTCTTTTTTCTGTCTTAATTTGGAGGGGATATTGGTCTAGTTCTCCTCAGCAGGCATTATTTTTGGCTTTTCCTTTGGAGGTGCAATAGATTTTAGCAAAGTTCGATTATGCAGGCTTTCAATTGGCCATTTGCTCCGAGTGTCAAATTCTAATTGTTTGCCGAGCGCTCACCCTCGTCTCCCTCCGTCTCTCCCTCTCTCTCTCTATCACCCTCTCTCTCCCTCTCTCTCCCTACCTTCATCTCCCTCCCTGCCCCTCCCTGTCCACTCTCTTCTCTCTCTCTCTCTCCCTGTGTCTGTCTCCTCTCTAGTCAGCCATGTCCAATGACCCTCAAGCGATGTGGTGGGTGGGAGGGCCGGGGGTCACGACCGGTCAGACCGACTCGTCTCCCACTCCCTCCTTCCGGGGCCTCCTTCTGTGCGGGTGTGTGGAGGCGTGAGAGAGGGGAGAAGAAGAGAGGGCGGGGCAAGGCCATGGGGGCGGGGGAGTGTGGAGGGGGGAGGGGGGGCAAGGCCAGGGGGGCGGGGTAGGGTGGGGTGTGGGTGTGTGTGTGTGTGTGTGTGTGTGTGTGTGGGTGGGAAACCTTTTTTGGAGGGAAATTCTTGAGCTCTGTGTCAGCTGCTTTTGCAATCACCCTGCCTTACCTATGGTAACACACTGTGGAGAATAGATGCCTGGCGCGCACGGCACACACACACACACGCACACACACACACACACACACGCACGCACACACACACACACTCACACGCACGCACGCACACACACAACACCACACACACACACACACACACACACACACACTCACACGGTACATTGGAAACGGTGGATCGCTCTGGTGTGGGTATGTATTAAAAGTAGAAGGGAAAAAGAAGAAGAATAAGCACAGCAACAACAACAACAACAAACAGCAACAACAACAACAAGAGGTAGAAGGTAGAGAGCGGTTCCTGGAGAGAGAGAGGAGGCGGGGCAGGGGGGAGGTCACATGACATGGACGTGTATTAAATGGCCGCCAAAATGGGGCCATTTAATTTGAATGAATAAACAGTGCCCTGAACCACAAGCCCTTGGAGGAAGGAGCTTTGGGCGGAAAAACATCGACGACGTCGCTCGCACACAAACAAACATAAATAAGACAATAAAGAATTTATGGGGAATACAAAATAAACCTGAGCCTTGTAGCCTTCAACGCTATTTTCATGGCTGCAGTAAAGAATTCGTTCATTTTCTTGGTCTTTTTTTTAATGCTTTTTCGTCAAGTTCGATGTATTCATAAATTTTAATGCTTGTTCTGATATTTAGCCTCAAACAAAACGAATACAATTACGCCGAGTTGCCTTCCTCTCTTGGAACGAGAGAGAGCAAAAATATTTGGTTGGCGAACAAATAACGTTACTTTCCCCGACGACATATCCGCTGGAACGTTTACCCTGCTAACGAGTTAAGTTGGAACAATACCGCAGATTTGACTTCAACGTGACTAAAACAAGAGCTCCCGTATGACGTACCACACACACACACACACACACACACACACACACACACACACACACACACACACACACACACACACACACACACACACACACACACACACACACACAGAAACACAGTAACTTTACCAAAACCCCATTTAGCAATGCACAAAACCTGCCCTAACACACTTGTTTATGCACATAACATCCCGATTGTCTCGCTACAACTTGGCTCCTCGGTTCCTTGGCAGCTGAATGCCCCCCCCGCCCCCACCCCCGGCCTTCCAGTAGCTAAGGGTTGGTGGTGTTGTGTGTGTGTGTGTGTGTGTGTGTGTAATCCTAATGCTGGTGTGTGTGTGTGTGTGTGTGTGTGTGCGGGTAGAATGGGGAAATTTAGGCGGAGAGCAGCTGGTGGAAGCCCTGGAGGTAGCACACACAGACATGCACACACACACACACGTGTCACACACACACACACACACACACGCACGCATGCACGTACACACACGCACACACGCACACACACACACACACACACACACACACACACACACACACAACACACACACACACACACACACACACACACACATACACACACACCCTTCAGGTTGAAAAATTAACGAAGGAAAACACACACACACACACACACACACACACACACCACACACACACAACACCCACATACAAACAACTAAATCCCTCATTACTTATTATCTGCGGACTGCATACGCTGGAAAGGGTAAGAGAGAGATAGGGGGAGAGGAGAGGGAGAGGAGAGAGGGAGGGAGAGGAGGGAAGAGGAGGAGAGAGTGAGGAGAGGAGGAGGGGGAAGAGGAGGGAGGGGAGGAGGGAGGAGGGAGGAGGAGTGAGGGAGGGGGGTGAGAGAGGAGGGAGGGGGGGAGGTGAGGAGAGGAGGGAGGGAGAGGAACGGCACCTATGGAAATCTCACTTAAATTTGTGCTCGGAACGGAGCCCGAGAAGTGGGACGATTAGGTCAGAACGGAGAGCTTTTCTGCCCTTCGACAGACGCGTCCGCTCGCCCTCCTCCGTCCCCGTGCATCTGCGCACAGGAGCGAGCGAGAGAGCGCGTGGGCGTGCGGCCCCTGTGATAGATAGGGTGGGTGAGTGAGAGAGAGAGAGAGAGAGAGAGAGAGAGAGAGAGAGAGGGGGGCGGAGAGAGACTACACTTTAGTGTGGGGGTATTATTGGCCACGGACCAGCTCGCTGAAGCTCTCCAGACGCTAAAAGGTTAAAAGCGACCCCCCCTCCCTTCCCTCACACCCACACACAACACACACACAACACACACACCCACACACACACCCACACACACACACACACAACAGACACACACACAACACACAACACACACACACACACAACACACACACACACACACAACACACAACACACACACACACAACACACACACACACACACACACACAACATAACACACACACACACACACACACTGACACATACACACACACACACACACACACACACACACGATACACACACACACACACACGCACACACACACACCCCCACCCCCCATTCGCCACCAGACTCTCATCTAGCGAGACCTACCTGTATGTACGACGCGAGATGCCAGGTGTGCGGGCGCGGGCCGTCGTTTGAGACACAGGTGCTGCGGCTGCGGTGGCGGGTGGTCGGGTGGCGGAGGCGGTGTTGGGGGGGGTTGGTGAGTGGGGATGCTGGGGAGGGGGGGGGTTGTACCATCTGCGGCCACCAGACTCGTGGTACTCGACTTAATAAATAGAGCATGAGCGAAACAGCCCTCCCTCCCTCCCTCCCTCCCTCCCTGAGTTCAGCTGCGAACACACTGCCGACACACTGGAGGATGAGGAGGAGGAGGAGGAGGAGATACCGAGGCATGGGTTCAGAGCACCGGTGGGCTTCGGGGACGGTGTCTCTGCGTCGCCCCCCCTCCACCTGATAGCGGCCGTACGAAGGGGGGATGATGGCCGCTCCCCGGGGGGGCTGCGGCTGTTAGCTATTTTTAACGGAGCCGTCTGGGGGACTGGCGATAACGTTCCCATTCAGGCCACCTCCCTGTTTAGACTCTGTCTCTCTCTCTCTCTCTCTCTCTCGGTATCTCTCTCTGTATCTCAGTGTCCCTCTCTCTCTCCCCCACTGTCCTGCTCTCCGTGCCTCTATCTCTCGTCTCTGTCGTCTCTCCCGCCTTCAGACAAGCCAAGTGTCTTGAGTGTGGGTTTCTTCCCCCTCCCCTCCCCTGATGGAGAGGCCAAGTAAGAGTGGGAGGCAGTGTGTGTGTGTGTGTGTGTGTGTGTGTGTGTGTGTGTGTGTGTGTGTGTGTGTGTGTGTGTGTGTGTGTGTGTGTGTGTGTGTGTGTGTGTGTGTGTGTGTGTGTGTGTGTGTGTGTGTGTGTGTGTGTGTGTGTGGTGAGGTGTGTGTGTGTGTGGGGGGGTGCGTGTGTGTACCTTTTAGCGTCTGGAGAGCTTCAGCGAGCTGGTCCGTGGCCAATAATACCCCCACACTAAAGTGTAGTCTCTCTCCGCCCCCCTCTCTCTCTCTCTCTCTCTCTCTCTCTCTCTCTCACTCACCCACCCTATCTATCACAGGGGCCGCACGCCCACGCGCTCTCTCGCTCGCTCCTGTGCGCAGATGCACGGGGACGGAGGAGGGCGAGCGGACGCATCTGTCGAAGGGCAGAAAAGCTCTCCGTTCTGACCTAATCGTCCCACTTCTCGGGCTCCGTTCCGAGCACAAATTTAAGTGAGATTTCCATAGGTGCCGTTCTCTCTCCCCCCCCCACCCCACACCCCCAGTCACCCCCACACCCCCCCTCCTCCCTCCCTCTCCTCCCCTCTTCCTCCTCTTCCTCCTCCTCCCTCCTCCCCTCCTCAACCTCCTCTTCCTCCTCTTCCTCCTCCCTCCTCCTCTCTCCCACCAACCCCTCTGGTAACCATTTCCAGCGTATGCAGTCCGCAGATAATAAGTAATGAGGGATTTAGTTGTTTACGTATTCGTCCGTGTCTGTGTGTGTGTGTGTGTGTGTGTGTGTGTGTGTGTGTGTGTGTGTGTGTGTGTGTGTGTGTGTGTGTGTTTTCCTTCGTAAATTTTTCAACCTGAAGGGTGTGTGTGTGTGTGTGTGTGTGTGTGTGTGTGTGTATGTTTTCCTTCGTTAATTTTTCAACCTTAAGGGTGTGTGTGTGTGTGTGTGTGTGTGTGTGTGTGTGCGTGTGTGCGTGCACGTGTGTGTGTGTGTGTGTGTGTGTTTGTTACCCTTGCCCACACTAACAGGCACGTTGTTCTGCTGCAGACATTCTGGTGCCTGAGGAGGTTCTCCGAGACAGCAGAGGGCCCCGTTCTCCTCCTCCTAATTTCCCATTCTCTCCAAAAATGTACCCCCCCCCCTTCCCCAAAAATCACACACACACACACACACACGGCAGGAAACACACACACACACACACACACACACACACACCTGGCGCCGGTGCTCTGCTGCTCTGTACTCACGACGGTTACCTGCCTGCCGTGAGGGGAGTCAGATTTCGCCTCACGATTCCAGGCGGCCATTTTTGACGTAAAAAATAAGAAATGATATTTATACAAAGATTATTTTTCTTCAATAAATATCTGGTTGTACCTTGAGATAAATATTGTGACAGAAACGTGAACGAAAAACGTGAACACTAATTGTCGCCGACATCTCTCTCTCTCTCTCTCGTGCCCAGCGCAGCACGAAGACATCTGCACTAGTCGCTCATGCAGAAGGTGACAATCAGGCACACACAGTTGCGTGATTACAACTGCTTGTTAACATGCAACCACTGGCTTATTTGTGTCCCTCAAAGGCGCTCGCTCGCTCGCTCGCTCTGGTGCACGGAAACACTGTAATGAGAAATGTGCGCGCTCAGATTTGTAAACGTCTTTGTAACCGTTGAGCCAAGGTTCGTGTCGTGACGTTACTTTATGTCGCCTTCAGCCCAGAGAGAGATATTTGTATCTCACGGACACATTCTTTTTGTTAGACATCATACCGGTGTGTGTAACAAAAAACACCACAAAAACACATTCCTCGCGCCAGGACGCAAAGGAAGACAAGGACGAAGAAGACGAAGGAATGGTCATGTGAAACACGACACACACACACACACACACATAGACACACACGCACACACACACACAACGTCGCGGACGAAATGAGACAAGCGCCAGAGTCAAGCAGGCAGATTCCCCCTGGCGTGGAATGCGGCCGGGCCTGTGTTTCCGGTTCCCTACCTCTGAGTGAGGTAGAGGAGGAGGAGGGGAGGAGGAGGAGGAGGAGGAGCGGGGAGTAAAGCCCTTGGCAATGGGACACCACCACCACACACACACCACACACCACACAATGCCCCTAACAATGGCTCCTGCCTGTTCAGGACAAATTGCAGGGGGAAATTGGCGGATTTTAAGAAAGGAAAAAAAACCACAACCGGAAAAGGACGATTGGCTAGGCAATTTAAGCCCACCGTCGTCAATAACTGCATTTTTGGAGGCCGGCCTGGTTGAAATCGCTCCGCTCTCTCCCCCCGCCCCACACCCCCCCCCCCCCCGGGCGGGGCGGTGACAGCCTGAGCGCTGCGGGCTTAATAGTCCACCGCTGGCTGACCGAACCATCAGCTGCCCTGAGGCGCCTATGTTCTCCCCCCCGACACACACACCACACAAACACACACACACACCACACACACACATGCAGGAAATTGGGCCTCATTCAGTCCAACGGAGCCAATGAGTGTCCACAAAGGAACGGACCAAATGGCAGCTCGTCAAGCCTCGCCCGCGGGCAGATTGTAACTGGATTCTGGCGACAGCAAGCCGAAACACAATCAACCCATTAGGGCCGTTTATTAATTGCTATGTTTCCCTTATCACTTAAATTGAGGCATTTAAGGCGCGCATCCCGGCATGAATTCCAAACTAACGTAATGTTGTTTTTTACCTCGTCCTCCTCACGGCTCGCCTCCCACTCTCCGACGGTTTCTTCTTGGTCCTTCTCCATTTTATTACTCGATATCAGACTCATTTTTGTGGGGTTGGGTTGGGGGGGAAGGGGCTTCCAATCTAAAGTTTGACAGACCCTCGGCGAACACTTGAAAATGTATTTATGGGCCGCCTGCGAGTGGAATCATTTGCTGGGGTCTCATCATACCAGCGATATATAATACAAGAATCCTACGTTCTCTCTCTCTCTCGCTCTCTCTCTCTCGATCCTCCGGCAGGAAGGAAGGCGCTGCTGCTTGCTCGTGTTCCCGGGGGATTAAGTCACGTCCGCCCGCCTGCGTCGTGACAATTTGTAGTCGTACAGTTCGTCATACGCCGACTGAGGTCTAAAAACAGAGAGAGCGAGCTGCCCCCGTTAGAAAAGACGTACAAATCGTACAAATCCCGAATCGCAATCTCATCTCCCTTCTCTGCTGCTGTCGTCCGCGGCGGTGGCTGTACCACCCTGATTCTGAACGAAGGCCGTGTTCATTAGTATGTGTCCTCATCACACATAAACCATTAGTGTGAGCCGCACTGGGCAATTACAAGGACCTTCTAAGTGTATGTGAAATGTCCTGTTTTAAAACCAGGTTGAAATGTGATCACCAGTACAAAGGTACTAGTTTAGTTTTGTTCGAGACGCAAATTAATCAATATAACTTGGGATGAAGATGTCCGAATTAGCCAAGTGGCTGTTTTTTTACTGCAGTAGTCCCTGGTCAAGGTGATAAAAAGACTTCCTACAATACATCCAAGTCAACACAACACGGGACGCAATTTAAAGTTTGGAAAAGGACACACAGTTGTTGAAAACCTGTAAAAGCAGCACTGACCAGTATACATATAGAAGGACATTGTGACCAAATAGACATTTAGACAAACATATTCAAACAACTCTACATATTGAAGGACATCGCAGACAAGCAGGACGCGAGTTTAATGCTGACACGTGGTGTCTGTATTAATCCTCCATTGTTTTAATTTGGTTACTGGAAGATGTGGAAGTGTTTAGTTGTCCGATGTGACTCTCTGGAACGTCTGACCAGACCGGACCGCCTGGCTCAAGGCACTTTTCCACAACAGAATAGTACAATCTCCTCTTACAGACACCCCAGTGACACGATTAGCTTTGGTTCTTAAAGGCGGTGGGTGTAGTCGATGGGGCCAAGTCTTTGTGTACCAATATTTTATTAGGTCATCCCAACATTAAAAAAAAATTAAGAAATTGAACAGCAGCCCCTGCAATTTGGATATTGCACTTAGCCATATTGCGATATCGATAACATTTAGATTAATTGCTCAACATTAAACAGACTGCATCTTCGTAGCACTTAATGTCTCTGTGTTTAATGTGAATGTGGCATTTAAAACCCGCCCGACGCATTCAAGACCCGCGTTGGAAGGCAATTACAAAGCCGCCAGGAGATGCTCGGGCGCATGCGTTATGTTTTGTTCTGTACATGACGGAATTGAACTGCGGCAATCTGCGGAACTACTTGCTGATACTTGATGTGTGGATGAAGAAGAGGAATTTTAGATTGTCTCGCTCACACGTTTCCCACAAGGAGCCATGTGTCAAAGCCACATCCTTCTGGTTAACAGACTCCCCACAGCTCATTCCCATCCTCTATAAGTGCCACCAACTATTACATCATGTGAAGACACAAAGCCGGAGGAACAAAGAACGAACCAAAAAAAACGACACGTTTTTGAGCCAGATAATATTAATTATGTTCTTTTTCACACGGCGAGATGACAGCCCCCAAGAAATCAGCGAGATGGGAGTAAAAAAGGAAGCCTTTCCCAAGGTCTCCTTCCTCTCTGATACGGAACAATGACGTGGCATGGCAGCCGCGCTTTCTTCCCCCAAAGACGCCCTTTTCCCTGTAAACACTGCAACGGCGGCAGCATAATGAAACCACGGATGACGCGTTGACGAGCCGGCATTAAAGAAGGCGCAGGAACCGCTAAATGAAACGGCGATCGATCTGAGAAGAAGTCGTTCCGACCCGCTATCAGACAACCCTTGGTCCTCCCCATGTCCCGTCTTATATAAAGGGCTATTCTTGTCTTGAGCTCAGCGGCGATGAGGATGTAAACACATTGTGTGACAGGTCTGTATCCATGGTGAAGACAGTGATACCGGGGGGGGAGATAAGGTGGCACACTTCCAACACAGCGCACGGTGTTCATTCAGATACGTTGCCGCAATGCATTTCCGGAGTTGCGTCACCCTAATGGATGTCAAACTGAAAAGTGCACTTCTCTTTCTCACGATCTACGACGCGCTGTACTTCGAGTTGATAAACCGCCATTACAAGCACCACTTCTTCAAAGCAACAAGGGAAATGGAAACATTTCTAGGTCATTAAAGAGGCCAGTTTGAAATCTTGACTTCCCTTCGCCGTCTCTCAGATCTGCCAGAGACTTCAAAGGGTCAGACTTGTCTTTTTTTTGCCAGACGAAAGGCTATCTGATGCGCCCAGGTCAGGCTGCACCTGGATCGGAAGACACCTGAAGGTACTCAGTTTGGCGCACGCAAAAAAGACCCACATTGTGAACCATAACCGCGATACAGGTTTGGGTGGGGGGGAATTGGAAACAGTCAACAGTCAGTTCGACGGAGGGCTTCTTAGAACGGAGGCCTTATGTTGACGCGTCCCGTGAGCTGAAATCGGTTGTTTGCGTGCGCTTTGCCGTGGATGCTGCTGCCCATCTGCTACGTCTCCAGGCGGGAGAAACTGGGAGCAAAGCCCCCTCGCCGGAGGACATCTTCCTTCACTTCTGGGGGGAGGGGGTTGAGGCGAGGTATGGCGGTGGGCGGCGGGGGGGGGGGGGGGGTGGGGCTCACACAGCTTTCATCTGTTCAATTTACAAATCTCACCTGGCAGGTTTTGGATGCATTTCAAAATAAGGCTCCCTGCACCAAAAGGAAAAAAAAGTCAAAGGGAAGAAAAAAAAAGCTGTCATTGCTGCCGTTAATTGTGCGGAGGGGGGGCGGGTTGTTCTGAGACCGACGCCACAGGTGGTGTTTACTTCCTGCGGTACCTGTCTGTACCAGCGGGACTAACGGGCCGGCTGGCGGCAAACACCGGGTCCTCCAGCAGAACTGGAAGTCTGCCCTCAAGCTGTCAATCAATTCTCTCTCGTTTTGTTTAATTAGACGCTGGTCCGATTCCAAGTTTGAAGTCGGTTTTGGTAACTCAAGCGTTGCAAACCCCCCCCACCACATCATGTACCAATACCAAATATCTCCGACTAATGGAATAAGGCCCGCTCCCCTTCGATTCGAAAGCTTGCACATCATTTATTACGTCTGGCAGACGCTAGCATACCAGATGAGCTAGCTTGCGCCTGCTTGCGAATACGAGAGCGAGAGCGTACCGATGCTGCAGGATAAAGTGATGCTCTGCGGGCTATCTTTACTTGAATTGAACTCGTGCATTAAAAGCCATAAACAAAGCCATTAATGCACAATCAGCCTTTGTGTCTGCGCCTAAAACCGTTCCTTTAATGCGAGCGGGATACTCGATCAAAAGGTGGAGAAGAGAGTGGAACAAACACACACACAAAACAGGGGTAATTGATTGCATATGCCCTTTGTGCTAATTTGCATATTACTTAAGTACTAACTTGGGTAATCTTCACACACACACACACACACACACACACACACGCATACTTTACACCCAAGTCATTGGCGCAAAGCCGTCTGCGGTCTACACAGAATGCAGAGCATGTCTAATATGAACAGCGTTAATTTATGTGAACCCACTGGTGACTCCCATGTAAGCGCTTTGGGGATTAGTTCCGTAGATACAACCCCCTTTATTAGTCGACTTTTTCCTGAACTTTATTTAAATGACGACGTGATAAGCCGAGTCATTTTGTCACTCCTAATTTAGAAAAACACTCTCAGGGTTCCCTTATCTATTATTGACTTACTTATCATTGTATTATCAGATACAACCCGAAACCAGTGTCCCGACCGACACATGCACACAGGCACACACACACACACACACACGCGCACGCACAGACACACACACACTCACACCATTGACACCTTCCTCTTTGGACAGAATTCCGGCGTGTTCAACCTCAGGCGCACAGGCTTCAGCGGACTAACTGACGAAAGCCATCCATGCTGAGCTCGCTTCTTTCCCTCCAAAAAAGGTCATCGGTCCTGTTCTGGCATCACGGGGGGGGACGAGGAGAGAGACACGTAACACATCACGGTTGTCATAGTCCACGCACACACACGGGGGGAACACTAATACAACACTATTACATCGTGTACGACGACTTTGTCAACTGGATGATGGGGACCAGGCGTTTTTTCGCGGCGATGAATCGACGCAGGCGTTGACACCGTTTTAAAGAAATATTTAAAAGACGCAAATCTGGTGTCTTAAAAAACAGACGAGCCACAGAACAGAGATTTTGTGTGGGAGAGAAAAAAAAAAAGGGAAGCATGTCGTCGCGTTGCGCTCCAGCGAGCAGTAGAAAACACAGGCCTCCTGGTTGGCTGAGGCCGGCCGACTTAAGAGTCGGTATTATCTCTTCTTGCTTAGATCAGATGCACTGGTGCGTTAGGGACTGAGATGTTAGGGCTGACTTTGGGCTTAATGTTTGCACTCATTTATCTCTGTTGCTCCGGTGCAGCGAGGAGGAGGAGGAGGAGGAGGAGGAGGAGGAGGACGGACACCACCGGGGAGTATCCCATACCGAGGGAAACTACGGAAGGCGATAATGAAAAATTGCACCGTGCTTGCCTGCACAAGGAAAAAAATAAAATAACATAAAATAGAATAAAATAGAGGTGGTGGTGGTGGTGGTGGTGGTGGGGGTGCGGCTGGGGGTTGGGGGTAGGAAAGAAAATTTGTCCCAGCTTTTACAATACATCGCCCCTGGGGGGGGGGGGGGGGGGGGGGGGGGGAGGGGGGGGGGGGGGAGGAGGGGAGGGGGGAATTCCGTGTCACTGAGAACGGAACAGAAATGGAGACGGCGGCCTTTGTTACCCTGACGACGACGTTTCTGATGAGTCACGTGATCGGCCCACGCTTGGGAAGACGGAAGAGGCCGGCGAGATGAGGGGGCAAGTGTTCCAGAATGGAATAGCTGACCTCTCTGACCCTCCAGATACTGTGAGATAGTCCGCCGTGTTATCTCAGAGTCATGCAGATGGGAGTTACGGTGGAGGGAGGGAGGGAGGGGGGGGGGGGGAGGGAGGGGAGGGAGGGGGGGGGGGGCGTATTGTCTCAGCATGACCTCAAGAGGCCTTGCGTGGGTTATGAAACGAAAACAAGGCAACAGGTTAAAATTAGCCGCCACTGCTGCAGTAGTAGTAGTAGTAGTAGTAGTAGTAGTAGCAGTAGTAAGTAGTAAGTAGTACTAGTGCAGATTTGAGGGGGAAACACAAAGTTTGTGTTTAATAGATTATGGAAAGATTAGGGAAAGTTCTCAAACAGTCAGTAGTAAATTAATCCTGATTAAGGTCACAAATCTAACACTAAAAGCTTAATCTGTAAAAGTCATCTGTAAAAGCGGCTTGGTGGTAACCACATTGCCAGAGTCACAAAATTCCATTTTTCTTTGGAAATGACAACTTTAATTGAATGAAAGCATACAACAAAGCCACCTGTCACATCGGGACACCTCTTCGCTCGTACGTCTGTGTCGCCGTCAAACACAACAGTCACCAGATGGCTGGAACACCGAACGGTTTCTGGTGGTGAGCCAACAAGACTTTAGGTTTAAAGGTTTAAATCGACTTTATATCCCATTTCAATCTTATGGTTAATGATCTTAGGAAAAGAAAATAGAGGCATGCCTGTCAATCACCGGCTCTGGAGGAGTTTGGTTGAGATGTTACGTCAGCAGCCAGCAGCCAGCAGCCTATTATGAAATAGGCAGCCCTCGGCAAACACGCTGGAAAGAAACATTGATAAAATTGGAAGGCACGGGCACACCCTACATTTGGATGTGGCCGTGTGCCCACAAATGGTGTGTGTGTGTGTGTGTGTGTGTACAGCTTTGGGCATTTAAATATTTGGATCTATTATTACCATAAGCCCCGTGGCAGGCAAAAATTGCAATTTGTCCTGTGAAATGAGTATGACTAATGATTGTGGCTATTTGTTTTCTGGTTTGCTCTGGGGGTTGATGGTGGTGGAAGTACCGTGATAGATCTTCTACTGTATTGTGAATAGAGTCGTTGTGTTGCACGCTCTCTTTTATAAGCTACTGTATGTAATCGTTGTTCAATGTCGCCTAACCCAGGCCGTGTGGTTTTCGTACCTTTCCGCCCCTCGCTCTCTCCTCCACCAGCTCAGTGTTCAATTCAACCACAAGATCTGTATATAACACCGTATATATATATATATATATATATATATATAAGAGAGATAAAGTGTAGCATGGTCGACGCTAGAACATATCAGCGTCTGATAATTGCAGTGTGATAAATATAGAGGAGAACAAACAGGCCTGCTGGGATGTGTGTGTGTGTGTGTGTGTGTGCGTGTGTGTGTGTGTGTGTGTGTGTGTGTGTGTGTGTGTGTGTGTCGTGTGTGTGTCGTGTGTCTTGTCGCACGACTGCGACTATTTTCTCCAGCAAGACGCCCGGGATCTCAAGGCAGGCAGGCGGTGCTATGAAATTGAGCGCTTCGCTGCACTGAACAGCCAGCAATCTCAGCCACCGGTGCAGAAAGAACCTCGAACGCCTTCACGCTCAGCCTCACTCAGCACGCCTCGAAACACCACGAAACCCCCCCCCCCCCCCCCCCACCCCCACCACTACACCCGTCCGCCGCTGTTGGCCAATGGCACACCTGATTAGGCCATCTGAATGTGTCTGCCCTCAGCATGTACAGCACTACTTTAGCCTTTTCATCGTTGACCCAGAAAAAAATAAAAGAAAAAGGCTGCGTTTTACCGTCGTCAGCCCGCCGCCATGTGTCGGCTTTATAACTTCAGACAGAAACCGGACCAAAGGAAAAGAACCAAAAAAAAATATAATAAATAACAAAAAAAAGAAGTAAGTTGGAACAGACAATGGCGTGCGTTCGCTCGGCTGGGCAGCAGCAGCAGAGAGGGTCCTGGAATGTTCTGAAGAATCCCGGCGGAGCGGAATGGAATGTCTTGAGCCGGACCCCCCAGCAGGGACGGGGGGTGGACGAGGAGGGGGGGACGAGGAGGGAGGGGAGGGGGGGGATCTCGACGTCTGCTCAAATTTGCGTCAGGTGTTGTGATTTGCGCATTGGCCAACGCACGGAGCGACGTCGATGACCGCTGCGCGCTAATGACTGACGAGGAGCCGCTCTGACAGGTCGTGTAATTGAAAATAAAAAACACACAAGCACAAAAAAAAAATAAAACGGCAAACGCCACGGAGGCTCAGAGACCGTTTTCACCTGCTCCCCGTTAAAAAGGCGCCATTTCCAAGGCACCTCCTTGAAAAGAAAGCCCTTACGTGTGCATGTGATGATTCAAAGAAGAACGAGAAAGAGGAACAGAGGTACGAACGGCGAGCACTGTTGAGCCAAAGCTGTTGTTGGAAGAGCCCTGTGTATATACATACAGTACACAGTGTATTATAACACACTACATCCTCGCCTTGGGGAACAGAGAGTACTAAGCACTAACACAGGCTTCTGAGACCAAAGAGAGAGCCTATTAAAAACATCTCCGGGGTCGTTTTCTTATTCTTCTTCTGTTCTTTTTTTTTTTTTTTCTTTCTAATCCACCCTTATGTCTTGGCCGCTTCTGTAGGGTTTTGCTCCAACACATACCATCTGCATGGGAAAGAGACGGAGGATTTGTAGCGCCGTGCTTCGGGCATCGGCCCTTCAAAGCCTCTCCCCCGTCTCACTGCTGGCGAGAGAAACAGGCGAGAGTTTAACTCAAAAGTTGCCGCCTGCTACGGCACATTGAGTCAGCTAATGGCTGTTTACATCATCGCTCGCGTCGTCAGCCCTCTCTCTCCTCGCTCCTCTTCCTCTCCTCTCCGGGACCGGGGGGGCCGGGGGGGAGGAGGGGGGAGGAGGGGGGGGGAGATGGAGAGGGAGACGGGCTGAGAGCGCTCCACCCCACGCTGGATGGATAACCTTATGAAGCGCCGCGTCGGTGGTGACAGCGAGGCGCGACCGCACCTCGCTGTCACCACCTTGTCATCTTTCCCAGAGAATTAGGTATTCTTTATGCTGCCCTCCACCGCCTCCCACCCTCACCCTCTCACCCTCTCACCCTCTCATCCACTCTCTCTCCCGTGGGTGCCATCACAACTGTCAGCCAACGGTCAATGATTTGAGTTTTATGCAAAAAACACACAAAAAAACTAGTGGTGGGACTCGATTAACATTTTTTTTTATAGAGGCTTTGTAATTAATTAATCGAATTTAATCGCATATCAATATTTGACACGAGAAGCAACATTTTCAATTCAAATGGATTTTGGTATACGAGTGAATCAATGAATAGACATACAGAAGTAATAAAATTACGTTTAAGCAGCAAAATCGTGTTTATTTTAGCTACACAGACCAACAGATCACTGTAGCAATTTTAGGAATAATTTCAACCTAACCAACACTAACCCTCCCCACCCTCCCAAATATACCAACCAGTTTAACATAAAGTGCCATTTCTACCATCTAAAATGGTAACCAAAAAAAGAACCGGTCAAACGCGGTCTCTTCCGGTGCGTCCGTGTTTGAGCCTCCAACGCTCCAGTGTGGCGTTGTTGTCGTCTGACGTCACTCAATGCACTTTGTGTGCGTCGCTACGATCGGTACGCCTGGAATCCGTCCACTGAGAAACGTTCCGTGGTGTTTGGAGTGCAAAGATAATGTGACACAGAGAGAGAGATAACGTAGATAGCAACGAAGCGAGATACCCGCACTGTCCCTGTGTGCCAAGAATCGCTGAAATCACCACGAGAGAGAAAGGAAGAAGAAGATGAAGAAGAAATCGGTTTTAAAAAGTTTTGTTTTCCTCTTTCCGAAGCGTGTGTTACAAGCAAATAGGGGAAAAGTAAACAGCTGAAAAGTTTCATGTGTTTCTCCCGATCAAGAAAAACACACACGAACACAGTGTGTGTGTGTTGGTGTGTGTGTGTCACAGACTCACCCACACACACACACAACGCCTGTATGATGTTGCAGAATAATGCAAAGTAGAAGTCGTGAATCTGGAACAGTCGTCGGGAAATAAGGGGAACTAACTGCGCCCACAGCCACTGAGAGTTGACACACAGTGCAGAAACAAGCCTGTGGCTGTAAACACAACCCTAAGACGACGGACACACCCACACACACACAGAGACACACACACACACACACACACACACACACACACACACACACACACACACACACACACACACACACACACACACACACACACACACAGACAAACAGACATATACAACCACTTCCTTCCTTCCACCTGCCCCGTTCTTAAAGAGAGCAGTGGCAGGCTTGGGTTCTCTTGACTGACTAGAAATCAATTGTGTGACGGCTGAGGAAACTCTTTAATGCGCCATGTGGGCGAGCCCATGAGATTACAGAAGCAGGAGGAGGAGGAGGAGGAGGAGGAGGAGGAGGGCTGCTTCTCTGCGGCGGCAGTAGCTCAGGAGGTACGAGCGGGTCTGGAAGCAACAGGAAGGTTGCTGGTTCGATCCCCGGGCTCCGCCTCCTAGCTGAGTGTAGAGGTGTCCCCTGAGCAAGACACCACCTAACCCTAACTGCTCCTGACGTGTTGGTTGTTACCTTGCATGGTTGACACCGCCGTCGGTGTATGATGGATGAATGTGAGGCCAATTACTTACTGTTGCTTAATATTGCATATAATCCGTTTACCATCTCTCCTTTTCCCAGGTTAGCCATTTCCTGCTCAAAGTATCCGTCCACCAGTCGGTTTGGCTTATGAATTGTAGTAATTAACAAAAAAGGTGAGCCCAACACTATTATCGATGACCGGGTTGGGTGGCAATAGGTTGAGGGCATAAAATGTTGCCGTTTTCCATTGGACAACACGCCCCCCCCGACCCCCCGGAAGGAGATCCAGGTGACCTATTAGGGGTCTTGTAATATAACACGGTATCAGACTGGATATTGTTCGTCTGGGCATTTGGGTCTGGGCATTTGCAATTGTTAATCTTGCAATACAGCCTCAAATATTGGTCCTCATTCGAGGCCGAGTAACAGCACAGAGCTACGATTCTCTTATTGGTCTGTTCCTCCTGGGAAAACCAAACCTAAAGGTTTCGAGCCGCCACGCGACAAACCTGCTGATTCTCGGGCCGACCCGAGACCGACTGACTAAATCGGGGAGAGAAGGGGGGGGGGTGATCGGGGGGCTAAGGTCGCCTCTGATTGTTGTGTAGTGTTGTACACACACACACCCAATTCCTCTCTTTACTTTATCAAAAGATACTGGCAAATGCAAGGGCTTTTCATCAGTGGACCATAGGCTCAGTCCCCATTGTGTTAACTTGTTCCGGCGATAGAAGCGACTTCACAGACATTTATTTCCAGGAATATTACTTTAAGCACGACTAATGATCGCTGCTATTTTAAACCCACATCCATATTCAAGTCAAATATTTTGACCAGCTACTACTACTACTACTGCTGCTTCATTTAGTCAACGACAAACACAGCACCCACCTGCCTCCCACACCTCTCGGATTCATTCATTTTTATATGTTGACCTTTGGCGGGCCGTGCGTTCACGGGCCGTGCATCCCAACAGTCCTCCAGCGAGGCTTACAGGGGAAAGGTTGTACTGTGGTGGCGTCTCGCAGATTCCTTCAGCCACGAGGCAGAGGCCACAATTATGACTTCAATACGAGCTGCAGGGGGAAAAAGCCGATGTGGTTCCAGCTCAGTGATGTTTTTTTTTTTCTTCCTCTTCATCCTTTTCCCCTGAGCCTCAAGGAGCTCCTGTGTTCCACACACACACACACACACACACACACACAGACACACACACACACACACACACACACACACACCAGAACCATGTGACCGCTTTCCACCTCTCCACATCCTCCCTTCCTTTCCCCTCTCCTCTCTCCCCCCAGCCTCTCTCACCCCAGAGGATCTATCCATCCTCTCTCTCTTTGTTTCCTCCCTGTTCTCCTCTCTGCTCCTCTCAGTCTTCTCCTCATCTCCCCCTCCTCTCCCCTCTGTCCCTCAGCTCTCTCGATCTATCCTCTCTCCTCTCCTCATCTCCCCCCTCTCCTCTCCTCTCCTCTCTCTCAATCTATCCTCTCTCTTCTCCTCTCTCCCGATCTATCTTCTCTCCTCTCCTCATCTCCCCTCCTCTCCTCTCCTCTCTCCTCTCCGATCTATCCTCTCTCCTCTCCTCATCTCCCCTCCTCTCCTCTCCTTTCTCTCGATCTATCCTCTCTCCTCTCCTCATCTCCCCCCTCTCCTCTCCTCTCCTCTCCTCTCCTCTCTCTCCTCGATCTATCCTCTCTCCATCTCCTCATCATCCCCCTGGCTCTCCTCTCCTCTCTCTCGATCTATCCTCTCTCCTCTCCTCATCTCCCCCCCTCTCCTCTCCTCTCCTCTTCTCGATCTATCCTCTCCTGCACTCTCCTCAATCTCCCCTCCCCTCCTCTCTTCTCTCTCATCGATCTACTCCCTCTCCTCTCATCCTGCCGGCCTCTCCTCTCCTCTCCTCTCGAATCTATTCCTCTGGCTCCTCATATCTCCTCCCCCCTCCTCTCCTCTCCTCTCTTCTCTTGGCCCACCGAGCTCTCTCTATCCCCCTCCTCTCTCCCCCCCCTCCCCATCTCTATCTCCCTCACTTCTCCTCCTCCCCCATATCTATCTCCCCTCCTTCTCCTCCCCCCTCCCATCTCTATCTCCCCTCCTTCTCCTCCTCCCTCCCATCTCTATCTCCCCTCCTTCTCCTCCTCCCTCCCCTCTCTCCCACCAGCCGTCCTCTATCTTCTCTCCTTCTCCTCCTCCTCACATCTCATCTGCCCCTCTTTCGAGAGCACTTTATAGCTGCCCGTCTGTGGCTCCGCGCTTTGAAATTAATGAAAGTTTTAGAGAAATCTAATCAGGATTCTGTGAGCATGTCAGGTCGAGACCACAGTCCAGAGCTCTGTCGAAACCAAAGAATGCCTCCACAGTGGGGGAGTGTGTGTGTGTGTGTGTGTGTGTGTGTGTCTGTGTGTGTGTGGTGTGTGTCTGCGTGTGTGTATGTGTGTATATGTGTGTTGCGTATGTGTATGTTTGATGTGTTAATGTGTGTGTATCTGTGTGTGTGTGTGTGTGTGTGTGTGTGTATCTGTGTGTATCTGTGTGTGTGTGTGTGTGTTATCTGTGTGGGTGTGTGTGTGTGTGTGTGTCTGCGTGTGTGTATGTGTGTATATGTGTGTTGCGTGTGTGCATGTTTGATGTGTTTATGTGTGTGTGTGTGTGTGTGTGTGTGTGTCTGCGTGTTGTGTGCATGTTTGTGCATGTTTGTATGTGTGTAAGTGTGTGTGTGTGTATCTGTGTGTATCTGTGTCTGTGTGTGTGTGTGTGTGTGTGTGTGTGTATCTGTGTGTGTGTGTGTGTGTGTCTGCGTGTGTGTATGTGTGTATATGTGTGTTGCGTGTGTGCATGTTTGATGTGTTTATGTGTGTGTGGTGTGTGTGTGTGTGTGTGTCTGCGTGTTGTGTGCATGTTTGTGCATGTTTGTGCATGTGGTGTAGTGTTGTGTGTGTGTGTGTGTGTGGTGTTTGTGGGTGTGTGGTGTGTGCGCGCCACCACTCCAGAGATGCAGCGCATGCAAAACAGTTCATTGTGTACCGCCGGCAGCTTCTGAGGCCGGAGCTAACAGTTAAAGTCTGGGTCTCACAGGGTGTCTTCGGGTTTAGGATTACAAAGTGGAACAGCCAGACACAAGGCGGCAGCCGGCGCAAGTTTAAAAATGAATGAATAAATAAATAAATAAAATATTCAAAACAACCTTCAACCCTCGGTTTGTGTGGAAGAAAGGCGTCGTGGCGCGGGGGGGAGACAACCATCGAGCACAAAAGGACAAATTGAACACGCCGTCTTTATTCTGTGCTCCGGTCGCCATTCTCCCAGTCGCTCCAGTAGCTCATCAAACACACAGAAAAAGCCAACAAGTCACTTCTGCCGGGTTAAGTGGGGCTTATTAATTAAAATGTTCTTCCGCAACTCGACTGTAATAGCGGCGGTGATGACAAATGCCAGGGGAATCGTTATCTCTTGTTGGCTTGGCTGGGCTGATAATTCGGCCGATTTCGTATCAAAGTACAGCAATTTACTTCCTGCTTATGTTGTGTCTTATCCCCAAACTATTTCCGGGCACCTTGTGCACGACGACGTATATATTCAGACGCGTTCACGTGGAGAGTCTGTGTACTGCGGTCTCTTTTTTTTTTGTTTGTTACTGCGGACTCACACCAAACATCCATCGAAATATATATAGACGTTGTTTGCATTTAAATTTGCTAAATCGATAGTTGTTTGAGCCCAGCTCTGTGCGTCTCAAAAAATGTAACCCTCACCGCCCACACACACACACACACACACACACACATACAGACACAGACATACACACACACACAGACACACACACACTGCTTTAAATGTTTATTCAGCTATTGTCTCTCTCCTGGGGAACGAGCAAGCAAGGCATGGTGTTCGTACGGCCGAACCACTCATCGTACTTTACTCCGCCTCCCTCCATCCATCACACCCCCCCCCCCCCCCCCTACTATCATGTACGTTTATCGCTCCTGCTCACGTTGTTGGGAAAACCGGCCGAGTGAGTGATCATATTAATTCTCCTCTCTCTCTTATCTCTCTCTCTATCTCCTCTCCTCTCCTCCATTCCTCTTCTCCTCCTCTTCATTCTCTTCTTCGTCTTCTCTCTCTCTCTCTCCCTTCGTCCTTTATTCTCCACCACTCTCTAGCGTCTCTCATAAACTACAAAGGAGATTCATTGCAAGTACGTGTGGCGTTTCTGTCTTGGGTTTTTTGACACCGAATGAAGGGATTACATTCGTCACAGAAACATATTTCCAATTGTTTGGGATATATTGGTTTCGTTGGCTTCATCTGTGAAGTTCCTTTTCTATGTCCTTTTTTTTTCTTTCCATCAATTTTTCTTCGTGATGAGGATAAAAACATCGTGGGGCACCCGCTCGTCAATGCCACCAACA
>PIJE02002300.1:0-20000 GCA_002895965.2 Coryphaenoides rupestris
CCCGCAAACACGATCAGAACCCGCTAAACACGATCAGAACCCGCTAAACACGATCAGAACCCGCTAAACACGATCAAAACCCGCTAAACACGATCAGAACCCTCTAAACACGATCAAAACCCGCTAAACACGATCAAAACCCGCTAAACACGATCAGAACCCGCTAAACACGATCAGAACCCGCTAAACACGATCAGAACCCGCTAAACACGATCAAAACCCGCTAAACACGATCAGAACCCGCTAAACACGATCAGAACCCGCTAAACACGATCAGAACCCGCTAAACACGATCAAAACCCGCTAAACACGATCAGAACCCGCTAAACACGATCAGAACCCGCTAAACACGATCAGAACCCGCTAAACACGATCAGAACCCGCTAAACACGATCAGAACCCGCTAAACACGATCAGAACCCGCTAAACACGATCAGAACCCGCTAAACACGATCAGAACCCGCTAAACACGATCAGAACCCGCTAAACACGATCAGAACCCGCTAAACACGATCAGAACCCGCTAAACACGATCAAAACCCGCTAAACACGATCAGAACCCGCTAAACACGATCAGAACCCGCTAAACACGATCAGAACCCGCTAAACACGATCAGAACCCGCTAAACACGATCAGAACCCGCTAAACACGATCAGAACCCGCTAAACACGATCAGAACCCGCTAAACACGATCAGAACCCGCTAAACACGATCAGAACCCGCTAAACACGATCAGAACCCGCTAAACACGATCAGAACCCGCTAAACACGATCAGAACCCGCTAAACACGATCAGAACCCGCTAAACACGATCAGAACCCGCTAAACACGATCAGAACCCGCTAAACACGATCAAAACCCGCTAAACACGATCAGAACCCGCTAAACACGATCAGAACCCGCTAAACACGATCAGAACCCGCTAAACACGATCAGAACCCGCTAAACACGATCAGAACCCGCTAAACACGATCAAAACCCGCTAAACACGATCAGAACCCGCTAAACACGATGTAAACAAGCTTGAATCCTCAGTCTCCTCCTGCCACTCCTCCTACAACTCTTCCGTGCAACACCTTCTGGTTTACCGTAATACCCCTAATATGGTTGGAAAGCAGCTTCTCTGCTTTCAGAAACCATTGGAAGTTCTTCGATCGCACAAACGGTCTAGGAGTTACGGTAGTTTGAAAAAAGCGAGTAATGGGAGCGCCGGCGCTCCCTTTGGTCGTGGCACCGAAATATGCGTTTTGATTCGGTACGGTAGGTACCGGTCGTACGGGAACCGGTGCCATAGTGGTACCGGGTTTCGGTACCCATCCCTAGGTATGACGTGGGTAGAACTCGACACAACATATAAACAGCGGCATTTAAAAAAAAATTCTAACAAGCAGACGGAGACAAGCAGATCGATCTAGAACAATAAAGCAAAGTACAGTAAAGTTAAGTTGTAAGACGTAAGACGATGGATACAAGTGTAAGGAAGACCGCGTCTGTCAGTTTTAAGCGTCGCGTCACTGACGTCACGGTCAAAACCGGCGCTAAATGATTGCGTAAGACAAAACGTGTCGCGGAACTAATTACGTCACATTTGAACTCCGTGGGTAAGCCTCTCGAAGGTCCCTGCAGTGGGTACGGGACGCCAAGGGGAGCTAATGCGTGGGCGGAGCCAAAAACAAAAAAGCCTCTCACCAAAAAAAGGAAAAGTACCCGGAACACGCCTTATGTGAACACCCAGGTACTTATATTCCTCGACAATGTCCACCTCGGTCCCCCTGATGCTGACCGGTTTCGGGTGACTCGGTTGCTTCCTGAAATCCACCACCATCTCCTTAGTCTTAGAGATTTTTAGTTGCAGGTGATTTAGTCCACACCCACTCCACGAAACTGTCCACCACACTCCTGTACTCGGACTCCTGCCCCTTGCTGAGTGTGACGGGGTTCTCTTTCAGACTCCGAAAAAAAAACACAGGCGTAGTCGGAAGATACTCAGTTGGTGTTATTTATTTTGCCGACCTCCCACGATGCAACTATTGACAAAAAAGTGAAAAATAAACATGGAAAAACAGAAAACAAAATACTCATATGCAAGAGTAACAAGAATCTCAACACGGGACTATGCGCTTTACTCCGCAATCTCCTTCACAGACGTTACCTTCTCTGTAACCCCAAGACACGACTGCCTTCCCCCCCCCCCCCAAATCAGCACAAAATGGCCCCCTTTTATTCCATTAGCCCCTCCCACATCAGGACAAAATGGCCCCCTTTTCCCAGTAGCCCCTCCCACATCAGGACAAAATGGCCCCCTTTTTCCAGTACCCCCTCCCACTGGGCGTAGCAATTACATAAACAACCAATCAATACATTTTCTAACTAAAGGCTGCCTAACCCCCAAATATATTAACTCACCCAAACGTGGTGAGTGAATACAGTGTTTGTGTAAATGTATGCATGAAAGGCGATAGAACCCCCAAGTGTGCACCCTTGGTTGCGCTACTAAAACAGAACGGGAAGAGAGATAAAAGTAGTTTAATGACTATATTGCGAGACCGGAAGAGGGCGGGGAATGAGTAGTGAAATGTTTGTGTGTGTGTGTAGGTGTCGGCGTGCGCCCGCAATCAGTGCCGTAAGTGACGGCGCCGCTCCGTCACAGAGTCATCCGAAACCTTGTGCAGGTGGCAGGACTGTGAGCTGTATCTGAAGTCTGAGGTGTAGAGTGTGAACAGGAAGGGGGACAGGACTGTGCCCTGAGGTGCTCCCGTGTTGCTCACTATGTTGTCCGACATGTTGCTCTGCAGCCTCACATACTGTGGCTGCCCTGTGAGGTAGTTGGTAATCCAGGCAACTAGTGGAGCGTCCACCTGCATGTCCAGTAGCTTAGTCCCAAGCAGGGCAGGCTTAATGGTGTTGAAAGCGATTGAGAAGTCAAAGAATGTGACTCTCACAACGCTGGCTGCCTCCTCCAGGTGAGAATAAGCCCTGTGCAGCAGATAGATGATGGCGTCTTCCACTCCAATACGGGGCTGGTATGCGAACTGCAGAGGGCAGTTCGCAATTGCAATTTCAATTGAAAGAGCTTTATTGGCATGGGAAACATACATTTACATTGCCAATGCAAGTGGTAAATAAGAAATATGTAAACAAAGCTGCAATATTGCAATCAAATGTATAAATATGAGTTTCCAAAATATACTTGTAAAGAAACAAATATATACAGGTAAGTAAGTCAACTTAAAAGAAAATATATCAAAAAATATATCAAAAGTGGCAGGTTGTTAGGAAGTGTAGCTCGGTTTGGACCTCATGTTGGGTGCAGTGGGTACAGAGTCTGTCTTCTCTTGGTCTGTCTCTCTGTCTCTCTCTCTCTCTCTGTCTCTCAACTCAATTCAATCTAAATCTGTCTGTCTCTCTCTAGAATTGGTTGGCTTCATCAAAGGAGATGAAAAAACAATTGAGAGGTGAGGGATGTGTTTATATCTATATATACAAATAACACATTCATATAGTTATGGATATATACACATATACATACAGTATATATACATACATATATACATATACATATACACACGTATATACAGTGCATCCGGAAAGTATTCACAGCGCATCACTTTTTCCACATTTTGTTATGTTACAGCCTTATTCCAAAATGGAATAAATTCATTTTTTCCCTCAAAATTCTACACACAACACCCCATAATGACAACATGAAAAAAGTTTTTTGGAAATGTTTGCAAATTTATTAAAAATAAAAAACTAAGAAATCACATGTACATAAGTATTCACAGCCTTTGCCATTAAGCTCAAAATTGAGCTCAGGTGCATCCTGTTCCACTGATCATCCTTGAGCTGTTTCTACAGCTTAATTGGAGTCCAACTGTGGTAAATTCAGTTGATTGGACATGATTTGGAAAGGCACACACCTGTCTATATAAGGTCCCACAGTTGACAGTGCATGTCAGAGCACAAACCAAGCATGAAGTCAAAGGAATTGTCTGTAGACCTCCGAGACAGGATTGTCTCGAGGCACAAATCTGGAGAAGGGTACAGAAAAATGTCCCAATGAGCACAGTGGCCTCCATCATCCATAAATGGAAGAAGTTTGGAACCACCAGGACTCTTCCTAGAGCTGGCCGGCCGTCTAAACTGAGCGATAGGGGGAGAAGGGCCTTAGTCAGGGAGGTGACCAAGAACCCGATGAGGAACCCAGCGTTCCTCTGTGGAGAGAGGAGAACCTTCCAGAAGGACAACCATCTCTGCAGCAATCCACCAATCAGGCCTGTATGGTAGAGTGGCCAGACGGAAGCCACATGGCACATGGCAGCCCACCTGGAGTTTGCCAAAATGCACCTGAAGGACTCTCAGACCATGAGAAACAAAATTCTCTGGTCTGATGAGACAAAGATTGAACTCTTTGGCATGAATGCCAAGTGTCATGTCTGGAGGAAACCAGGCACCGCTCATCACCAGGCCAATACCATCCCTACAGTGAAGCATGGTGATGGCAGCATCATGCTGTGGGGATGTTTTTCAGCGGCAGGAACTGGGAGACTAGTCAGGATAGAGGGAAAGATGAATGCAGCAATGTACAGAGAGATCCTGGATGAAAAGCTGTTCCAGAGCGCTCTTGACCTCAGACTGGGGCGAAGGTTCATCTTTCAGCAGGACAATGACTCGAAGCACACAGCCAAGATATCAAAGGAGTGGCTTCAGGACAACTCTGTGAATGTCCTTGAGTGGCCCAGCCAGAGCCCTGACTTGAATCCGATTGAACATCTCTGGAGAGATCTGAAAATGGCAAAGAGGAATGGGCAAAACTGCCCAAAGATAGGTGTGCCAAGCTTGTGGCATCATATTCAAAAAGACTTGAGGCTGTAATTGCTGCCAAAGGTGCATCAACAAAGTATTGAGCAAAGGCTGTGAATACTTATGTACATGTGATTTCTTATTTTTTTATTTTTAATAAATTTGCAAACATTTCCAAAAAACTTTTTTCATGTTGTCATTATGGGGTATTGTGTGTAGAATTTTGAGGAAAAAAATGAATTTATTCCATTTTGGAATAAGGCTGTAACATAACAAAATGTGGAAAAAGTGACGCGCTGTGAATACTTTCCGGATGCACTGTATATATATATATATTATATATATATAGGTATATATACATATACTGTAGATATACACACATACACCTAGAAATATACACACGGAGAGTACATTTGTTGAAGGAGACAGCAATATATCGCTGTGGTACATAAAGATAAGAATAGAGCTGTTTTTGAGGTACAGGTAGATGGTAGTTTATCTTTGTATATATTTACAGGTATATACATACTTTGTGTATGGATATATACATCCCTTATATATGTAAATATCTTCTGTTCTCTCAGGCGTCTCCTGGAACTTCTCTTTCAATGTCAAGTTTTACCCCCCTGACCCTGTTCAGCTGTCAGAAGACCTCACCAGGTACTCGTGTCTATCCACCTGTCAATCACCTGTCAATCACCACCTGTTTCCTGGATGTCTGCAGGCGCATTCAATGTGACAAAGACCAAGGACATGTGAATTCATTTTAGACATCATGACAACCCAGTCAGGTTGAGCTTCGCCTCTAACACGGACATGTTGTGACATGCTGTGACATGTTGTGACATGCTGTGACATGTTGTGACATGTTGTGACATGTTGTGACATGTTGTGACATGTTGTGACATGTTGTGACATGCTGTGACATGCTGTGACATGCTGTGACATGCTGTGACATGTTGTGACATGCTGTGACATGCTGTGACATGTTGTGACATGTTGTGACATGCTGTGACATGTTGTGACATGCTGTGACATGTTGTGACATGTTGTGACATGCTGTGACATGCTGTGACATGCTGTGACATGCTGTGACATGCTGTGACATGTTGTGACATGCTGTGACATGTTGTGACATGTTGTGATATGTTTCCTGAGTAAGCTGGCTACATTTGAACTGGATAGGTCTTTGATGAGTTTTACAGATCTTTTATTGAGTCGATTCTTACCTATTCTTTTTCTTTTTGCGTTGCATCTTTTTGTCTTTTTGCATTTTCAAGGATAATCAAGGTCTGTAGCAGCATCACAGCTACTCAACAGAATAGCATGACGCGCTAAAGAAAGCAGTCCATTCTGTGGAATGGTACCCAGCCCCTACACATAGGGTTCCCTGTAGCTAGACCAACGGTACCCAGCCCCTACACATAGGGTTCCCTGTAGCTAGACCAACGGTACCCAGCCCCTACACATAGGGTTCCCTGTAGCTAGACCAACGGTACCCAGCCCCTACACATAGGGTTCCCTGTAGCTAGACCAACGGTACCCAGCCCCTACACATAGGGTTCCCTGAATAGCTTATAGACTCCCACAGGATCCCCAGCCCCTACCTCGACGTAAGACGTTCCGTAGCGCCTGCTGCTCGGTGTATGGTAACTCATCACACACACACACACATACACACGCCCCACACCCATATACACATGACACAACAAATACTCTCTCACACACACACACACACACACACACACACACACATGCACATACACACACACACACAGTCAACAACATTACCAACCTCTGTTTATTCACATCTGGCCTCGCTAAGAGTACTGCCTACGTCTCATAGCAAAGCAAAACGGAAACTGCTGGCCCCCTTACTAGATAGCCGGTTCCCTGTTAGGCTAGGTGGATCACCAGCGACGTAAACCCATGCCTAATCTATACAACAATTATGAGCGTTCTCCCTGTAGCTAGACCAACGGTACCCAGCCCCTACACATAGGGTTCCCTGTAGCTAGACCAACGGTACCCAGCCCCTACACATAGGGTTCCCTGTAGCTAGACCAACGGTACCCAGCCCCTACACATAGGGTTCCCTGTAGCTAGACCAACGGTACCCAGCCCAGATGTAGAGCGTAAGAGGAGGGTTATACTCCCAGACGCGGGTTTTCATCTCAGTAGCCCCCTATCGACCCACTCTATAGCGTTAAAACATGTACAAAAAATAAAAAAAATAAGAAACAAGAGTTTCACCTGTTAAGAAACATCAAGCACACACACACACAGCCAGAGCGCGGGCTTATGCTATCCTCTCAACGCCCCATTACATCATAGGGTTTTCCCTGAAGCTTAGATTCAACGGACCCAAGCCCTACACCATAGTGGGGTTCCCTTGTAGAGTCGTTAGTGTTACCTAAACGGTAACCCAGTCTCTCCTACACGATGATAGTTGTTCCCTCTTTCATGCTCATTGACTTGTACCCATTGCCCCTACACACACAGAGCTTGCTATTTACATGATTACCTTATGTTGTAAAATATCTGATTCTCATTTTGCTTTTGTAGAATTACCTTTCACTTATTTCTTAAATATCATTGTTTTGGAAATATTTGAGATTAACAGGACAAACAAAATGGAGGCGAAGAGGCCACCACAGATAGCAAAAGATTTAGCCTGCTGGGTTCATATCCAACAGATCCACGCCTTCATCCCCTCAGCCGTCTCACTGCTAAACAAAAGGAATTAACGGTCAGATCACCCTCACCACAGAGCAGCACAGTTTTATGTTTTTGTATTATTTTTCCGTAGACTGCTTCACAGTCTATTTACTTGTGACTTGGGAGTGTTGATGTTGTACTGTGTCTGTTTTTATGTGATTTATGTGCCGATCTTGTCTTGACTCTCGCTGCACAACCAATTGCCCTTTCGGGGACAAAAAAGTTCTACTTGATCTGACTTGACTTCCTGTCAATCACATGTCATCATCTAACAACGGTTTCCTGTGTGCCTACAGGTACTTCCTGTGTCTCCAGCTAAGAGATGACATCATCTCTGGGAGACTCCCATGCTCATTTGCTACTCACACAATACTGGGCTCCTATACTGTCCAATCAGAGCTGGGCGACCACGACCCTGGTACTCTACTCTACTCTATTGTATTCTAGTCACTGTACACTCCTCTACTGCACTCTCTAGTGTGTGAGTGGGTATGTGTGTGTGTCGTGTGTCGTGTGTGTCGTGTGTGTGTGTGTGTGTGTGTGTGTGTGGTGTGTGCGTCGTGTGTCATGCTGCATGCTCTGCAGGCCTGCCACGTGCATGTTTGAATGTGTTGTGTGTGTGTGGTAGCGTAGGTGCGTGGCTCGAAATCTTTGACGCTTCGAGTCTTGTGTAGACGTGTGTGTTTGGTCGGCGTGGTTTTGAATATTTGAAGCGTCGGGGGGGGGTGGAGGGTTTGTCACAGTGGGACGTTCCATTGGGAGGACGGGGGTGCTCAGTGGCGTGGCTCGGCCCTCATATCAGATCATCCTCTCTACTGAGTGTTTAGTGATGATCACATGTGAATACCGAGCACATGACAGCATGCAGCCTCCATCTCCGCAGACACCACTGTTTGATTTCATGTGTATTAATTATAGATGTATATTAATTATGGCACATTATTTCAGCCTAGAATATTAGGCTAATAGCAGCCTTCGTTTTCTGTCAAACTGAACACAGCATATATCAAAACATATCGGATATATGAATCAACGATTAGTAGACCACTGGTCAGACAAATCAGATTTGAGTGTGCAAAATGTAACGAGATGTGATCACCAGATGAGCTGGGATGTGACTACATCAGCCAGCTGAGGCTCGCCCCCAACCAGACCAAGGAGATGGAGAACAAGATCATGGAGCTGCACAAGACCTACAAGTACACACACACACACACACACACCTGTGACATGTGTGACATGCTGTGACATGTTGTGACATGTTGTGATATGTTTCCTGAGTAAGCTGGCTACATTTGAACTGGATAGGTCTTTGATGAGTTTTACAGATCTTTTATTGAGTCGATTCTTACCTATTCTTTTTCTTTTTGCGTTGCATCTTTTTGTCTTTTTGCATTTTCAAGGATAATCAAGGTCTGTAGCAGCATCACAGCTACTCAACAGAATAGCATGACGCGCTAAAGAAAGCAGTCCATTCTGTGGAATGGTACCCAGCCCCTACACATAGGGTTCCCTGTAGCTAGACCAACGGTACCCAGCCCCTACACATAGGGTTCCCTGTAGCTAGACCAACGGTACCCAGCCCCTACACATAGGGTTCCCTGTAGCTAGACCAACGGTACCCAGCCCCTACACATAGGGTTCCCTGTAGCTAGACCAACGGTACCCAGCCCCTACACATAGGGTTCCCTGTAGCTAGACCAACGGTACCCAGCCCCTACACATAGGGTTCCCTGTAGCTAGACCAACGGTACCCAGCCCCTACACATAGGGTTCCCTGTAGCTAGACCAACAGATCCACGCCTTCATCCCCTCAGCCGTCTCACTGCTAAACAAAAGGAATTAACGGTCAGATCACCCTCACCACAGAGCAGCACAGTTTTATGTTTTTGTATTATTTTTCCGTAGACTGCTTCACAGTCTATTTACTTGTGACTTGGGAGTGTTGATGTTGTACTGTGTCTGTTTTTATGTGATTTATGTGCCGATCTTGTCTTGACTCTCGCTGCACAACCAATTGCCCTTTCGGGGACAAAAAAGTTCTACTTGATCTGACTTGACTTCCTGTCAATCACATGTCATCATCTAACAACGGTTTCCTGTGTGCCTACAGGTACTTCCTGTGTCTCCAGCTAAGAGATGACATCATCTCTGGGAGACTCCCATGCTCATTTGCTACTCACACAATACTGGCTCCTATACTGTCCAATCAGAGCTGGGCGACCACGACCCTGGTACTCTACTCTACTCTATTGTATTCTAGTCACTGTACACTCCTCTACTGCACTCTAGTGTGTGTGTGTGTGTGTGTGTGTGTGTGTGTGTGTGTGTGTGTGTGTGTGTGTGTGTGTGTGTGTGTGTGTGTGTGTGTTAGGGGTGACCTCAAATCTTTGACGCTTCGAGTCTTGTGTAGACGTGTGTGTTTGGTCGGCGTGGTTTTGAATATTTGAAGCGTCGGGGGGGGGTGGAGGGTTTGTCACAGTGGGACGTTCCATTGGGAGGACGGGGGTGCTCAGTGGCGTGGGCTCGGCCCTCATATCAGATCATCCTCTCTACTGAGTGTTTAGTGATGATCACATGTGAATACCGAGCACATGACAGCATGCAGCCTCCATCTCCGCAGACACCACTGTTTGATTTCATGTGTATTAATTATAGATGTATATTAATTATGGCACATTATTTCAGCCTAGAATATTAGGCTAATAGCAGCCTTCGTTTTCTGTCAAACTGAACACAGCATATATCAAAACATATCGGATATATGAATCAACGATTAGTAGACCACTGGTCAGACAAATCAGATTTGAGTGTGCAAAATGTAACGAGATGTGATCACCAGATGAGCTGGGATGTGACTACATCAGCCAGCTGAGGCTCGCCCCCAACCAGACCAAGGAGATGGAGAACAAGATCATGGAGCTGCACAAGACCTACAAGTACACACACACGCACACACACACCTGAATGGAACTCATCCTAGAATGGAACTCATCCCTGTGTGTGTGTGTGTGTGTGTGTGTGTGTGTGTGTGTGTGTGTGTGTGTGTGTGTGTGTGTGTGTGTGTGTGTGTGTGTGTGTGTGTGTGTGTGTGTGTGTGTGTGTGTGTGTGTGTGTGTGTGTGTGTGTGTGTGTGTGTGTGTGTGTAGGGGAATGACCCCGGCTGAAGCTGAACTTCATTTTTTGGAGAATGCCAAGAAACTGTCAATGTATGGAGTAGACCTCCACCATGCTAAGGTACACACACACACACACACACACACACACACACACACACACACACACACACACATATACTAAACTATAGTACATTGACATATAACATATCACAATACTACTACCAATATTACTACTACTACACTACACTATACTGCACTAGTACTACACTAGTTTAGTGTAGTATTATGCTATACGACACAATACTATAGTTTACAGTGTAGTATACACTATAAACATTATACTATAGTTTAGTATACTATACTACACTATAAACTATATTATACTATAGTATACTACACTATAGTGTAGTTTCGTATATTGTAGTACTATATTGGATATTGTCTATTTTCCGACTTGGATATTTTTGTTTAGTTTTCTTTCTGTATGTGTGTATGTGTATGTATGTATGTGTATGTGTATGTGTATGTGTGTGTGTGTGTGTGTGTGTGTGTGTGTGTGTGTGTGTGTGTGTGTGTGTGTGTGTGTGTGTAGCTCGTAGGAGGTGTGTTTGATTGCTTGTCTTCAGCGACTGTGGAGGTAAGACAGACTTGTTTACTCTGAAATCATTACTCAAGCTAGTTAGCTTGTAGCTGCTAGGTGCTAGTTAGCTTGTAGGTGCTAGTTAGCTTGTAGCTACTAGGTGCTAGTTAGCTTCATGATTTCTATTTGTATCTTCAATCCTAAGGTCAGCATCCTATCCTGTAGGGTTGGTGAGGATCATGATAAGGTCATGATAGCAGCGTGTTCTCCACATGGTTGAGATGTGGTCTCGTGTGTGCATCATGCAGACGGCGTGTGCACCATGCAGACGGCGTGTGCACCATGCAGACGGCGTGTGCACCATGCAGACGGCGTGTGCACCATGCAGACGGCGTGTGCATCATGCAGACGGCGTGTGCACCATGCAGACGGCGTGTGCACCATGCAGACGGCGTGTGCACCATGCAGACGGCGTGTGCACCATGCAGACGGCGTGTGCACCATGCAGACGGCGTGTGCATCATGCAGACGGCGTGTGCATCATGCTAGGCTTGTGCATCATGCTAGGCGTGTGCATCATGCTAGGCGTGTGCATCATGCTAGGCGTGTGCATCATGCTAGGCGTGTGCATCATGCAGATGGCTTGTGCATCATGCAGATGGCGTGTGCATCATGCAGATGGCGTGTGCATCATGCAGATGGCGTGTGCATCATGCTAGGCGTGTGCATCATGCAGACGGCGTGTGCATCATGCTAGGCGTGTGCATCATGCAGACGGCGTGTGCATCATGCAGACGGCGTGTGCATCATGCAGACGGCGTGTGCATCATGCAGACGGCGTGTGCACCATGCAGACGGCGTGTGCACCATGCAGACGGCGTGTGCACCATGCAGACGGCGTGTGCACCATGCAGACGGCGTGTGCACCATGCAGACGGCGTGTGCACCATGCAGACGGCGTGTGCATCATGCAGACGGCGTGTGCATCATGCAGACGGCGTGTGCATCATGCTAGGCGTGTGCATCATGCTAGGTGTGTGCATCATGCTAGGCGTGTGCATCATGCTAGGCGTGTGCATCATGCTAGGTGTGTGCATCATGCTAGGCGTGTGCATCATGCTAGGTGTGTGCATCATGCTAGGTGTGTGCATCATGCTAGGTGTGTGCATCATGCAGACGGCGTGTGCATCATGCAGACGGCGTGTGCATCATGCAGACGGCGTGTGCATCATGCAGACGGCGTGTGCATCATGCTAGGCGTGTGCATTATGCAGACGGCGTGTGCATCATGCTAGGTGTGTGCATCATGCTAGGCGTGTGCATTATGCAGACGGCGTGTGCATCATGCTAGGTGTGTGCATCATGCTAGGCGTGTGCATCATGCTAGGTGTGTGCATCATGCTAGGTGTGTGCATCATGCTAGGCCTGTGCATCATGCTAGGTGTGTGCATCATGCTAGGTGTGTGCATCATGCTAGGCGTGTGTAACGGCGGCCTCCTGTGTGTTAGCATGCAGATGGCGTGTGCATCATGCTAGGTGTGTGTAATGGCGGCCTCCTGGTGTATCGAGACCGCCTGAGGATCAACCGCTTCACGTGGTCCAGCATCCTGAAGATCTCCTACAAGCGCAACAACTTCTACATCAAGACTCCACCCACAGAGGTGCGCACACACACACACACACACACACACACAGGGCTAGCCACCGTGCTAACATCAGAGCTAGCAGTCCTACTGTAGCCACCGTGCTAACATCAGAGCTAGCTAACAGTCATAATGTAGTCACTACCCTAACAATACACGCTCGATACACAAGCATCATACTATTACTACCATGTATCAAGCATCATATTATTACTACCACGTATCAAGCGGCATACTATTACATTTACATTTACATTTAGGGCATTTGTCAGACGCTTTTATCCAAAGCGACTTACAAAGAGTACATTTGTTGAAGGAGAGGCAGCAATATATCACTGTGGTACCTGAAGATAAGAATAGAGCAGGTTTAGAGAATTCATATTACGAGACGAATAGAACGACTTTCAGAATTGCCAAGTTGCCTGCATAAGTAGCTGGCAGGCGTGTGTCTCTAAGCATGATACAATATCTGAGAATGAACAACAATGCTAAGTGTCTTAATAAGTGTTAAGACATATAAACACGCAGGTTAGTGCTGGGGGGGGGGGTTATGTAGAGTCCAGGTGAACTCTGAACAGGTGGGTCTTGAGTCTCTTGTTAAGGAGGGGGGTTATGTAGAGTCCAGGTGAACTCTGAACAGGTGGGTCTTGAGTCTCTTGTTAAGGAGGGGGGTTATGTAGAGTCCAGGTGAACTCTGAACAGGTGGGTCTTGAGTCTCTTGCGGAAGCTGGCGAGCGACTCGGCCGTCCTGACATGAGCCGGGAGCTCATTCCACCACTGCGGAGCCAGAACCGTGAAGAGTTGGGACTTGGAAGAGCGATGTTTGGCTGTTTTTAGTGAAGGCGGTACCAGTCGTTTGGCAGAAGTTGCCGAGCGGAGTGCTCGGGCTGGGGCGTAGGGTCGGACTAATTTTTGGAGGTAGGTAGGGGCGGTTCCGTTGACAGCCATGAAAGTCAGTACCAGTGTCTTGAATCGAATGCGAGCGATTACCGGGAGCCAGTGGAGGTTGCGGAAGAGGGGGGTTACATGGGAGAATTTAGGTAGGTTGAACACGAGGCGTGCTGCTGCGTTCTGGATGCGTTGTAAGGGCTTGATTGTTGAGGCGGGGAGTCCAGCCAGGAGAGAGTTGCAGTAGTCGAGACGAGTGATAACGAGCGCTTGGACCAGGATCTGCGCTGCTTCACGTGTGAGGAAGGGCCGGATCTTGCGGATGTTGTAGAGAGCAATTCTACAAGATCGGGCCACAGAGGTAATGTTGGCGTTGCAGGACAGCTGGTCATCCAATACCACGCCAAGGTTCCTTGCCGTGGGTGCAGGGGAGACTTTGATGTCCTCGATGGTGACAAGTAGGTCCATCTGAGGGCAGTCTTTACCCGGTATGAAGAGAAGCTCAGTCTTGTCGAGGTTGAGCTTCAGGTGGTTGGCAGTCATCCATCTGCTGATGTCGGCCAGGCATTTTGAGATGCGTGTTGCGATGTGGGTGTCTGAGGGGGGGAAGGAGAGAAACAGTTGGGTGTCATCAGCATAGCAGTGGTAGGAGAAGCCGTGGGATGTGATTACAGAGCCGAGAGATCTAATGTATAAAGAAAACAGAAGGGGTCCCAGTACTGAGCCTTGGGGTACTCCGGTGTCGAGGGTGCAGGGTCTGGACAGGGAGCCATTCCATGTGACCTGATAAGTGCGATCTGTCAGGTAGGAGGTGAACCAGGATAACGCAGTTCCAGTGATGCCAAGCTCTGCCAGGGTGGAGAGGAGAATCTGGTGGTTCACTGTGTCGAAAGCGGCGGACAGGTCAAGGAGGATGAGCACGGATGAGAGGGAAGAGGTTCTGGCGTCGCGAAGGGACTCTGATACTGCAAGCAGGGCCGTCTCCGTGGAGTGTGCCGCTTTGAAGCCTGACTGATGAGGGTCGAGCAGGTTGTTCTCGGAGAGATAGGATGATAGTTGGGTGGAGACAGCACGTTCTATGGTTTTGGAGAGGAATGATAGGAGAGACACAGGTCTGTAGTGTCGGACGTCGGTGGTGTCCAGGGTGGGTTTCTTAAGGAGTGGCTTGATTCTGGCGGCCTTGAAGGCAGTCGGAAACAGGCCCGAAGTGATGGAGGTGTTAGTTAGGGTGGTGAGGAAGGGAAGGATGTCGCCCGAGATGTCTTGGAGACGGGATTGGGTCAAGGGGGCAGGTGGTGGCATGGTTGGATGTCACAAGCCTGTTGACTTCTTCAGAGGAGAGGGGGTTAAAGCAGGTAAGGCTGGTAGGGGTGGGTGAAGGGGGAGTGGGGAAGAAGCAGGGGTGAAAGAGGAGGTAATGTCCTTCACCTTCTTTGTAAAGTAGGTGGCAAAGTCATCTGCTGAGAGGGAGGAGGGAGGAGGAGGGGAGGGAGGGTTGAGGAGGGAGGAGAACATGGAAAAAAGTTTCCTGGGGTTGGAGGCGGAAGAGTTGATCTTTGTAAGATAGAAGGCAGATTTGGCTGCTGACACAGTAGAGGTGAAACATGAGAGGAGGTGGAGGTAGTGAGAGAGATCATCAGCAGGGTCAGATTTTCTCCATTTTCTCTTTGCTGCCCGCAACTCTGTTCTATGAGCCCGCAGAGTTTCGGACAGCCAGGGAGGTGGAGGAGAGGATCCTGCTGGTCTGGAGATAAGTGGACAGAGTGAGTCGAAGGATGAGGAGAGAGAAGAAGTCAGAGTGGAAGACGCTTCCTCTACTGACAAGAGGGAGAATTGTTGGGGGGGAGGTAGTGAGGAGAGGACAGTTGCAGAGAGAGTAGAGGGAGAGAGAGTTTTCAGGTTCCTACGGGAGGTGACGATGTGAGGCGTAGCAGGTAGGGAGGTGGGAGATTTTAGGGGGAGGGAGAAAGCAACAAAATGGTGATCAGACACAGGGAGGGGGGTGACAGAGAGTGCCGAAGTGGCGCAGGACCTTGTGAAGACAAGGTCAAGTTGGTTCCCGGCTCTGTGGGTGGAAGAAGGAGTGAGCGCCAAACCGAATGTGGCGAAGAAGTTGATGAATTCGGGTGATTGTAACTTCTCTGGCTGGATGTACAACAACAAGGTTCCTTTTTACCAACACTACCCCAACAAATCAACACTGTTATCCAAGTTACTTTACGATAGATACCTCTACCAACGCTGCTACAAGATTAGTTTCAAGTAAAACCAACACTGCAATAGGTTACTTTACAATGTTAGTTTAAGTAAAATACAAACACTGCTACAGGTAGTTTAAGATCAATACCTCTACCAGTCCTGCTACAGGATTAGCTTTTAAGAAAATGGCTCAACCAGTTAATCTACAAGAATAGCTCAGAAATACAACACTGATTCTGTTTCTCCACTTACCAACAGCAGAATACTATGCAGCCTTCTTCTACAACAGATTGTAGAAGAAGGCTGCATATTACTACCACGTATCAAGCGTCATATTATTACTACCATGTATCAAGCGTCATATTATTACTACCATGTATCAAGCGGAATACTATTACTACCATGTATCAAGCATCATACTATTACTACCGTGTATCAAGCATCATACTATTACTACCGTGTATCAAGCATCATACTATTACCATTTATGAAGGTGTCCCACTCTTGTCCAGTTTGAGCAGTTTGAGTCGACGATTGGCTTCAAACTGCACAACCACCGCGCTGCCAAGAGGCTGTGGAAGGTCTGCGTGGAGCATCATGCCTTCTTCAGGTTGGTATGGTGTCTATATGTGGAAGGTCTTCTTCAGGTTGGTATGGTGTCTATATGTGGAAGGTCTTCTTCAGGTTGGTATGGTGTCTATATGTGGAAGGTCTTCTTCAGGTTGGTATGGTGTCTATATGTGGAAGGTCTTCTTCAGGTTGGTATGGTGTCTATATGTGGAAGGTCTTCTTCAGGTTGGTATGGTGTCTATATGTGGAAGGTCTTCTTCAGGTTGGTATGGTGTCTATATGTGGAAGGTCTTCTTCAGGTTGGTATGGTGTCTATATGTGGAAGGTCTTCTTCAGGTTGGTATGGTGTCTATATGTGGAAGGTCTTCTTCAGGTTTGTATGGTGTCTATGTGGAAGGTCTTCTTCAGGTTGGTATGGTGTCTATATGTGGAAGGTCTTCTTCAGGTTGGTATGGTGTCTATGTGGAAGGTCTTCTTCAGGTTGGTATGGTGTCTATATGTGGAAGGTCTTCTTCAGGTTGGTATGGTGTCTATATGTGGAAGGTCTTCTTCAGGTTGGTATGGTGTCTATATGTGGAAGGTCTTCTTCAGGTTCGTATGGTGTCTATATGTGGAAGGTCTTCTTCAGGTTGGTATGGTGTCTATATGTGGAAGGTCTTCTTCAGGTTGGTATGGTGTCTATATGTGGAAGGTCTTCTTCAGGTTGGTATGGTGTCTATTTGTGGAAGGTCTTCTTCAGGTTGGTATGGTGTCTATATGTGGAAGGTCTTCTTCAGGTTGGTATTGTGTCTATATGAACGGTTCACTACTCCTCTCTTGGAAGAGTCTTTGACAGAACTCGGCGTGCAGCAATTTAAACACACATGTATCCTATGGATCAAAGTGTTAGTTAGTGGACACCATAGCTTATAGCACAGAGGGCTGGACTCTGTTCTCTCAAGAGGAGGCTTAGGGTTCGGTCGCAATGTCATCTGCATAGAGTAGTGTTTGAGTTAAGCCTGATTCACCATCCAGCCAGAAGCCATCCATATCACATAGCTGGTGTCCACATAGCTGGGGTTAGCATAGCTGGTGTCCACATAGCTGGGGTTAGCATAGCTGGCATTAGTGTAGCTGATGTCCGCGTAGAGATTAAATCAATTGCATCGACATTTGACTTTTTATTACATTACATTTTTATCTGTATGATGTATACTGTGCCGTTCTCAACATAAGACAATCAAACGCTTTGACTTGAGAATTAGGCCAGCAGTTGGTGACTGAATTCTAATGAGCCAATTAATTATTTGTTTTTGCTAAAGGCTTCTGTCTCCTGAGGAACCTCCTAAGAAGTTCTTCTCGGGTTCTAAGTTCCGCTACAGCGGGAGAACCCAGATCCAGTCTCGACGAGCCAGCTCCCAGATTGCCAGACCAGCACCTTATTTCCTACGCTCCACCAGCAAGAGATACACTATGAGCCGAAGTCTGGATGGAGGTAAAATACTACTACTACTAATACTACTACTGCTACTAATACTGCTACTGCTACTACTACTAGTACTACTACTACTATACTACTACTACTAGTACTACTACTAATACTACGACTAGTACTACTAGTACTCATGGGTTCATGGGCTTAGGCAGCATCTATCTGGACAAAGCTCTTAGTCAAAAGTTACAAACAGGTGGTAACAACAATCTTTGTTTGGATTGGTTGATTGTTTTTTTGGAACAATGGAACACTGGCTCGGCTTGGGTTCTGTGATGTCATCACTAGCTCGGCTTGGGTTCGGTGATGTCATCACTAGCTCGGCTTGGGTTCGGTGATGTCATCACTGGTGAAGGGGGTTCTGTGATGTCATCACTGGCTCGGCTTGGGTTCTGTGATGTCATCACTGGTGAAGGGGGTTCTGTGATGTCATCACTGGTGAAGGGGGTTCTGTGATGTCATCACTGGTGAAGTGTATCTTTGTGATCCGACCTCTTGATTGGTTCCCAGATCCCAGGGTCAGGCCTACTGTGAGTGGCTGTCCAGCCATAGTAGCGCCCCCTGTGGCCGACTGCAGAACACTTTCAGGTAGCACAAGATTCCAAGACATTTTGAAGAGCTCTGGGCTCCTGCTCGTCCTGTGGAAAGAAACAATTCTATTAAAATGTGTTGCTTAGTATGTGAGAATATGTAATTCTGATTCGACAAAGCTTATTTTGGTGGATTTACATTTGGATTCTGACCAATAAAGAGGCTAAGTCACATTAGTGCCCCTCCCAGCTGCGTAGCCTTCCCCGAGGGACCTAACATTCAACCACACGATTAATCACATTGATCACACCAGAATGGAATGAAACGTATATCGATATATAAACTTGTTTATATATCGATATATAAACATATCGATATATAAACTTGTTTATATAGAGCATCAGGGTTTTATAGCTCTACCTATTTTTCATTCGGTGGTCTTGTTCAATACACGTCAGATGCGTCATTTTTTTAACGTTTTTACATGTTTATGGTCAGTAAGTAATACATTAATAAAATAAAATAATAAGGTAATACATTAATAAAGTCATACATTAATAAAGTAATACATAAATTAATAAAGTATGGCTCAAAGAGGCAGGAGCTCACAGGGCAGGTTACCGTGAGCATGTTTGGTACATGAATACTGTTGTCTTTTTTACAGTATAGTTACAGTATAGTTACAGTATAGTTACAGTATAGTGACAGTATAATACTAGATACGTACAGTATAGTGACAGTATATTTACAGTATAGTTACAGTATAGTTACAGTATAGTACAATATACGTACAGTATAGTTAGTCTAGTGACAGTATAGTTACAGTATAGTACTATATACGTACAGTATAGTGACAGTATAGTGACAGTATATTTATAGTATAGTGACAGTATAGTTACAGTATAGTGACAGTATAATACTAGATACATACAGTATAGTGACAGTATATTGTACTATACTGTCACTATACTGTACGTATATTGTACTATACTGTCACTATACTGTACGTATATTGTACTATACTGTCACTATACTGTCACTATACTGTAAATATACTGTCACTATACTGTACGTATATAGTATTATACTGTCACTATACTGTCACTATACTGTCACTATACTGTCACCATACTGTAACTATACTGTCACTATACTGTCTACTGTAAATATACTGTAACTATACTGTAAATATACTGTCACTATACTGTACGTATATAGTATTATACTGTCACTATACTGTCACTATACTGTAACTATACTGTAACTATACTGTAACTATACTGTAACTATACTGTACGTATATTGTACTATACTGTACTATACTGTCACTATACTGTACGTATATAGTATTATACTGTCACTATACTGTAACCATACTGTAACTATACTGTAAATATACTGTCACTATACTGTACGTATCTAGTATTATACTGTCACTATACTGTCACCATACTGTAACTATACTGTAAATATACTG
>PIJE02002300.1:27500-62786 GCA_002895965.2 Coryphaenoides rupestris
CATATGCTAACACAGGAGCTGAGATCAGTGCTTCCCTAATCTGGTGAAAATGTGTCTCACATTCTGGGGTCCAAGCTGACGCCAGTGGTTTCCTAGGAGTCTTGCCCTTCTTACCAGGAGTGCTTAGAATTTTTGGACATGGAACAGGGACCATTGTTAATGTGCCAGCTGCAACCCAAATCGGTTTCTTACCCTGTACCCTGACTTTGTGGGCCTGGGGGCGGGGTCACTACTGCCTGGGCCATTTGGCAATGTCTGAGGGCACGTCTCCATCCTGGGGCAGCCGATTGCACCGGGGGGGGTGCGAATCGGCACCCCCCCCTGGTGCAATTCACAATTCATGATAGAAGTCAGTAATAATATTCATCCCCAACACTCCAGGGGTGACAGATTTCTGGCTCTTCATCTGAGGATCAGCGGAATCAGTTACAACAAGAACACCCCGACGTGGCATACACTTCCCCAGAATAGTGATGTCCAACTCTAGGTAACCCAGGTAAGGGATGTCTAAACCATTTGCTGCCTTGAGCCCCAACCACTCACAGTCTTGTAAAGAACCCTTAGGAACACTTGCAAAATGAGTATTAAAACAACTCTCAGTAATGGTCGTGACCATAGATCCTGTGTCTAATAAACAGTCAACTCCCCACTCCTCCCATGGTAACCTCTATCACGTGGGCCTGTTTACCCACAAGTTTATTCCAGCATGTGGCTCTGCACGCTGGAAGGTTCTAGTTTTCCGTCGGTTTCAGGTGTCTGCACTTGAACTCCTCCCTCCTCTTGGACCACCCGTTTTTGCTTGGGAAGGACCGGATTAGGGCAGTCCTCGTGCTATGTGTCCTACTGGTCACACCTAAAACAAACAGGTTTGCTGCTGGGGTTCTCTTAGGTCTAAAAAATGAGTTGCTGCTGGAATTTACTTTTGAGGGACCCAACGCTTTAGTCACCAACTCTAACTGGGCTTGCATTAGGGCTTTTAGCTCTGCATACTCAGACCGGCTCACACCTGTGGCAATACCAGTTTGAGCCTGGACTTCACTTGATACTGGATGGGAGTGACCAATGCTTATATTTGAATGCTTGACCGCACTCTGCGCTATCCAGTGAATAGCCTCGTTTCTAGCCTCACGAATTGACCACCCAGGGTTTTGTTGCACTAAGTCCTGTAGTCTGGTACGTAAGCCAAGATCTCTTTACTCATCACAAAACTGATCACGTAATCTTTCTGTGATTTAACACTAGCCTGCACATCAGTTTTTACCAACTTGATCCATCAAATCTGTGATATCCTGTTAGTTACGCTTACCTGTAGTTCCACCCCTGCCACACGGTGGAAGTAGAGGACTGGGATCAACTGCCACGTGTTCGGGAGACTCCGGTCCTGGCGCCTGCATGGACAAAACCAGCCTGTTAGAGAACCTGTGATACATGGAATGTTCTTGTTCGTATTGGATTAAACAGTTACATCGTGTTCAAGACTCACTCCTCATTATATATAAAGTGGAGTTACTACAAAATCCATTAGAGCATGTGAATAGTCAAGGAGGGGCTCCCCTTCTGTTCTAGAACCTACGTTGTAAGGACACATGAGAATGTAAACACCCATACACATCCCTCAGTACATCAAATATAGTTTTGACACTTTCTTTGGACTCTTTGGACAAAAACGTAATCTCAGTGCGAGCTGCGCCCTCTAAATGAGTAAACACAAGATGGGCCTTTTCTTTTTCGCTTATTGGTTTACTGTTAACAAAATTGTCCATCTCATCAATCCATTCTTCTACTGCAAGAGAGTCTGGCTTGTCTAACCTCCCTGAAAATGTTGGTACCGTACGGTCTTGTTGGACATAAACCACCTCCTTTTTCTCAACTCCAGCTAAGGAGGACACACCAGTATTGGAAGTCCCAGGTGTCGGAGTATGGGTGTTACTGTGTCTTTGTGTAACACCTATATGGTTGTTACTGTGTCATTATGCGCAAACATTTTGGAATTCCTGTAATTAAATTACTGTAGACTTTTATGATTTAGTTCGTGGCCCCAAAACACTCCCAGCACACTGCTCATAACTGAACACACACACATGCCAGATTCAACATGTTTATTTGTCACATTCACATCCTGGGTATGCAGTGAAAAAAAAAAGTGGCGATGCTTAGCGGAATGTGCAAAAGAATAATATAATTTACATGAATTGGGGTGATCAGTATATGCACAATATTTACAGTATTTACAGTGAAAAGAGCAGCAGGAATGAGAAATCTAAAAAAATCTAAAAGGCAATGTAAAAATATAAAAAACGAAAACATATAGAATAAAGTGATGTATGCTATGTATGCTTGCATGTATTTATGTTCTAAGTTATGTAATAATTTATGTCATACAAATATGTGAGTGCATGTGTGTATGTGAGAGTGTATGGGAGTGGGTAGTGAGGGGGCCCTGGTGAGGTCAGAGTTCACAGTCCTGAAAGAAACGCTGTTTTAGTCTCTCTGTTATAGCAGCGTGACTGTGGCCTGTGTAATATTCTTAGACATGGAATATTGAAATAAAGAGATGCAACCGAGTTGGCGTTTATGGATGTTTAATAGCAACTGCGCATGGTGCAGAGTATCCGACTGACTACCTAATAATCCCATTCCTATTGTAATACACCACCTCACCTATAGGTGGCGCCTGGCGCATGCCTTGTATATTATAGCCTGCTGCTTGCCTGACCGCAGCAGGTGGAACAGGTTGTTGTTGGGGTGGTGAGGATCCTTCATGATCCTGCAGCCTCTGGTTCAACACCTCCTGAAGTACAGGTCCTGCAGGGTGGTGAGGATCCTTCATGATCCTGCAGGCTCTGGGTTGACACCTCCTGGAGTACAGGTCCTGCAGGGTGGGGAGTGTAGTGCCAATAGTGTACTCAGCCGCACGCACCACCCTCTGCAGAGCCCTCCTGTCCTGAGAGGAGCTGTTGCCGAACCAGGCAGTGATGCTTCCTGTCAGGATGCTCTCCACCACACCAGCGTAGAAGGTCTGAAGGATCCTCCGGGAGACTCAGAATTTCTTCAGCTGCCTGAGGTGGTAGAGGTGCTGTTTCGCCTTTCTCACCAGAGTGTCAATGTGTGTAGTCCAAGTCAGATCCTCTGCTATGTGGACTCCCAGGTACTTGGAGCTGCTCACCCTCTCCACAGCAGTCCCATTAATCCCCAGTGGTGTGTAAGTCCTCTGATGTTGTGTCCTCCTAAAGTCCACAATCAGCTCCTTAGTTTTGGAGACATTCAGCATGAGGCTGTTGTCCTGGTACCAGAGTGACAGGTTAGCAACTTCCTCTAGGTAGGCCCTCTCCTGCCTTGCAACCTTAGTAAAGGCCATATTTGTGATGTCCCCACCAATGTTCAAAACAACAATACGTCCTTGGGCCCTATGTATATTATGTATATTATGTATATTATGTATATCATGTATATTATGTATGTTATGTATATCATGTATATTATGTATATTATGTATATCATGTATATTATGTATGTTATGTATATCATGTATATTATGTATATTATGTATATCATGTATATTATGTATATTATGTATATCATGTATATTATGTATATTATGTATATCATGTATATTATGTATATTATGTATATCATGTATATTATGTATATTATGTATATCATGTATATTATGTATATCATGTATATTATGTATATTATTACGCTTAGTTTATTCCTAATTTATTTTTCATCATTCTGTTTTTATACTGTATCGCTATGTAACCTGGCACAATAATTTCCTTTGGGATAAATAAAGTTCTATTCTATTCTATTCTATTCTATATTATGTATATTATGTATATTATGTATATTATGTACGCGATTGAGTTTAGTGCTTATTTATTTATTCACTGCCATTTGCAGTGTTCGTGTCGTGCTTTTATTTGCTACGATGCTACGATGCCTCGTAGCATCATGACTATACATGTGAAACGTAATTGTTAATGATACAAATATTCTCGTATTTATTATTATTATAATTATTTACATCCGAGGATGTCTGTAGAATTGATGTGAACGCAATCACCAATGATTTCTCACAAATTCAGCCTTTAAGAACATGGGCGCACTCCAAATAGGTCTCTACGACTGCTTTTCCACGTTCTTAAATCCAGTTCTTAGCTAAGAACCAATCCCAGATAACAAACCATTCAGGAATGCCAGAATTGTCGCAGGAACTTCGTAAGTGGATTTAAGAAGACATTTCTTCTTAACTTTTTCTTAACTGCGTTCGAGAATGAGGTCCAATGTTATCAAAACCACCAATTTCAACGCTTCAAAATATTCAACCAATAGCCATAAATAGTTTGTCTGTGTTTTAAAACCACAAAGATATGCATCAAAAAATGTTTAGTTACTTTTATCTTTTTGCATTATACTACATAACATATCACTAATACATAATATATAAACCAAATGCCTTTTATTAAACTAATCTGTAGGTTAGGTTGTCTGTTTCAGGTTCTGTTGGTTTGAATGGCACAGATCGTGTGACCTAATGAGATGGAACCACTGCCGTGAGCCATGTGCTGCTGTGTTGTTTGGGCTCAGTCTTAATCACCACCCATCTAAACAGCCGGGGTCCTCGTCCAGCTTCGTCTGCGGCGGGTCCCATTTTGGTCGGGCAGCCTTGGCCTGCTCCTGCCTCTTCATCAGCTCCTCCTCGAAGCGCTCGTACAGAGCCCTCAGCTTACTGGTGCCCACCACCGTAGAGTCCCCCTGGAAACACACACCCCAAAGAGCGAGGTGAAGTTCTCCATCTGTTTCTTAAAATGAGTCAGGCCCTGCCCGTTGGTGTAGGTTAACACATTTATGAAACAACAGGTAATCTAACAGGTAACAAGATAAGAATAGAGCTGTTTTTTTGAGCATTCATACTTACGAGGCTAATATAACGAGTTTCATAATTACTAGGTTGCCTGCATAATAGCTGGGATAAGAGCAGACGTGCCATTCTGAGTGTATTACCAACATCTAAGAACATATAATATGATATATATACAGTATAACATATCATAATAGCTGGGATAAGAGCAGACGTGTGATTCTGAGTGTATTACCAACATCTAAGAACATATAATATGATATATATACAGTATAACATATCATAATAGCTGGGATAAGAACAGACGTGTGATTCTGAGTGTATTACCAACATCTAAGAACATATAATATGATATATATACAGTATAACATATCATAATAGCTGGGATAAGAGCAGACGTGTGATTCTGAGCACATTACCAACATTACCAACATCTAAGGACATGCAGAGTCCAGGTGAACTCTGAACATAGATCCACCATAAGAAACCAAATGTTCCCAAACAAAACCATACAACACATCCAAGTGGAATCCGGTATTAAGCCGGTGTTAGCAGCGTTTTACTGGTTGTACTGCTTGCGCGCGTACCACTTGGTCCATGGGGTCGTTGGAGTAGTAGTTCTCGGCGTGCGTGCAGCGGATCCACGCCGGCTTCAGCAGCTCCTCCTCCTCCTTCAGCTCCTCCCACTTCTCCCTCTCCCTCTGGGCGTTGTCGTGCTCCCTCTCCCTCTCCCTCTCTCTCTCCCGCTCCCTCTCTCTCTCCCTGTCTCGCTCCCGGTCGCGCTCCTGGTCCCGGTCACACACACACACACACATACACTAGCCATTTAGCATTTCAGCGCATGGGGGGCATGGGCGGGTGGGGTGCGGGCGGAGGCAGGCAGGGGGCATCATGTAGCTGTAGGGGTTCTGGGCGGGCACTGGCGACGGACGACAGCGGCGGCGGTGGCGGGAAATTAGGCGGTGGTTCCGGGTAGCCCCCCTGCCGAACGGGGGGCTTGGGGAAGGGGGGCCGCACGGGGCACGGTCCCGGGGGGCCCGACCCAATTAAAAACATGTGAAGAATCGCTTCTCCTGTCCAGTCCCTGACCAAGACGTGGACGATAGATCTGGAGCTGAATGGTCCCCGGGCGCTGTCGAGAACGGCTGCCCACTGCTCCTGGCTGCCCCTGGAGGGGCAGCATAACCCAGGATGGGTCAAAAGCAGAGACATAATTTCCGCGGGCCACCCTCCCTGCATGTGTGTGTGTGTGTGTTTGGCGGCCACCACTTCAAGCATGCTGTGTTTGTGTGACCATAAAAAGTGTGGATGAATAAAGTTGTTGTTCTTCTTCTTCTAACACAGCAACCGGCATGCTAACACACACAGCTTACATCTCTCGCTTTGAACCAATAAAAAGAAGGCACAATAACATATATATCGTATATATATCGTAATAGTATCACGGCCGGTTGGAAGACAGTGTGACAATTCTATGGGGGTTGATGGATGTGTAGCGGAACTCACCGCAGCGTGTTGTGTTTCCGGTTCACCTGGACTCTACATAACCCCCCCCAGCACTAACCTGTGTGTTTATATGTCTTAACATTTATTAATGGCACTTAGCATTGTTGTTCGTTCTCAGATGTTGTATCATGCTTAGAATCACACGCCTGCCCAGCTACTTATGCAGGCAACTTGGCAATTATGAAACTCGTTCTATTCGTCTCGTAAATATGAATGCTCTAAAACAGCTCTATTGTTATCTTCAGGTACCACAGTGATATATTGCTGCCTCTCCTTCAACAAATGTACTCTTTGTAAGTCGCTTTGGATAAAAGCGTCTGCCAAATGCCCTAAATGTAAATGTAAATGTAAAGCCTGGGGACACCAGCCAATCAGCGTTCGGCAATTTTGCCGCCGCGCTGGGAAAATGTATTTGATTATTATGAATTATGAATTATTATTTTATTATTATTATTATAAATATTATTATTAATATTATCAGTATAATAATAATAATGATACCAACCATTATTATTATTATTATTATTGTAATAATAATTGTTATTGTAATAATAATCTTATCTTGCCTACATATTTGTATATTTTAACTGTACATTTGTAAATCGGTTAGTTTATTTTTAGCATTCTTGTTTTCCATTTTGTTTTATTGTACTGCATCGCTATGTAACCTGGCACAAGAATTTCCTTCGGGATTAATAACGTTTTATTCTATTCTATAATAATAATAATAATAATAATAATAATAATAATAATATATCGCACTACACGAGTCCGGGAGGGTCCACCCACGTCGGACATGCACTGAACTACTGAAACGGGCCGGACCGCAACACTGGCCTCCTGTCACCCGACTCTATATTTCACAGTTAATGGAAGTTGCTTTCCCCAAAGGTTGGATGCTTTGCAGAGTAAATAGATATGCTTTTATTAGTGATTTATGTGTTTCACTGGAGCTTGTTTTGCTTTTGGGAGCGAGTTAAAGGAATGGACAACAGAAATCTGTACTTTACAAATTATTTTTATTAAGTCAAGTCAATTGTATTTGTATAGCCCTTAATCACAGTTACACCCTCAAAGGCCATATGATTATGGTCCATGTGATTATGACACCCCCCTAGCCCTAGCCCCCCTCAGGGCAAGAAACGACTCCCTTAATTAACAAGGAAGAAATCTTGAGAAGGAACACAGAGTGGGGGATCCCTCCTTCTAGGGACGGTTCAGGGTGCAATGGGTGTCATACGGACATGAAAAGGATGGGTGGGGTGATGGGCTGCTGGCTGGCAAGCAAGCTGGTAGCCGTCCGGTGGGTGGCAGCAAAACCCTAAAAAACAGAGAGAACATGATGGTTAGATGGAGCATCGTGGACAGGGAACAAACAAGCAAACTCTACCCTAATACCTATCGGCAGCCAGGGTAGGCTCGTGCTGACAGCGTGTTGATTTAGCTGTAATTGGAGCTGAGGAGCACTCCTAGCAGCCAAAAGCAAGGGTAAATTAGTGGGTTATAAGTCTAGCCTTAAATATATCAGCAAAGTCAGCCTCCCTGATTACAGGTGGCAGACTGTTCCACAGATAGGGCGTTCTCTGACCGAGCGCCCTATTTCCTGATGAGTTTTTTATTAACTTTTGGAATTGATAGAAGGCCAGCCCCTGAAGACCGGAGGGGCAGAGAAGGACAATAGGGAGCAATACGATCCTTCAGGTACGATGGTGTGGACCCATGCAGCATCTTGTTGGTAAGTAGCACCTTAAAATCTGATCAGGTGTTTATTGGGAGCCAGTGGAGGGAAGCGAGAATAGAAGTAATGTGGTTGAACTTCCTAGTTGTTATTAGAAGTCTAGCAGCAGCGTTCTGCACAAGCTGGAGGCTTTTTGTAGTCGAGCTTGGTAAGCCAGAGAACAGTACATTGCAGTAATCCAGTCTAGATGATATAAATGCATGGATGAATGTCTCTGCATCCACGGCAGATAACATTGGTCTAATCTTAGCAATATTTCTAAGATGAAAGAATGCAGGGTTAGAATGAAGGATTATTAATGTGTACATTAGTCATCAGTGTTCCATCAAATCCATTGCCATCTCAATTTATGGTTTATCATTTTAGTCTAGCGATGTCCATCCTTCAAGATGCCTTAATGGGTGGAGTCGATTTACCCTCCTGGCTACATAGCCAATTACTGTACATTCCTGTGGGATTCAGACCACGCCCCCACAATCCCCCCCACAGAATTAGTATTTATCCGGCTTGTTATGCTATGTTATAATGATATATATCCATAAGGATTTCTTTTGTTGGTTGCGTCCATCTTTTGTAATTTATCTGTGTTGTGTGTTTTTTGTTATTTTTTTAACGTGAGATAGGGTTGTGTTCAAACTTCCCATTTCATAATATAGGTTCAGAGCCTTTTCATATTTTAAATATGTCACCATTAATTATCTTTACATTTGGATGGATATATTACTTAAAAGGTTGTATTATATAATAATAAATGAATAATTTATATACAGTTATTTTGCCTGATGTCTTGCAGTTTTATCTTGTGGATAAATGTCTTAAGGATGTGTACCTGATGTATACCCCAATAAAGATAATGAATCACAGTACTGAAATTATATTTCATCTGACCAGCATTTGTATATCAGTTTACATAAAGTGTGTCACTTCTCAATCCCAGAATATATGCTGAGATACAACATTATTGCATCAATGTGGCACAATTGCATGTGCACATTGGTGCATTGATGTATGTAGTGCAGAGTTCTGGAAGATATTCTAGAGACCAAGTCTGCCTCTGTGCCACCAAAGCTTCATATTATCATCAAATGAAGAATGGGCATCAATTCTAAGGGATATGATCCTGGAATGGGATTTAGGGGGGGGTGTTAGGCTCATTCACTTGTGGCAGCAAAGTGATGGGAGGTTGTACCCATACATTCACTCCTGCGCAGTTTGTCACATACCTCCTGCTAGGTGTGAGTCAGGTCCCCTAGCTGAGCGATGTCCAAGTCCTCACTCGCCAGAGCGATTCTGCATCTCTCTTTTGGGCCCGAGTGGCATCGGCTGCGTGGAGACAGCTAGCAACCTGCTGGCCATATCATCTGCAGAGAAGGGAGCTGCGGGAAACCTACAGAGTGCACCAGCTTTGGCATTTTCTCGTCCAAAAGAGGCTAGTTCGGCCACCCACCTCTGCATCACTGGGTGAGTGTCAAGTTACTTTTTGTTTTTCAATGCAAATAAAACAAAATACAAATACAAAAAATTACAAAACAAAATACAAAAATGAAATAGATGAATATAAGTATATAATAATTCAATACACCAATTTATGATAGAACATAATTGTTGGTGCATCACAGACCACCCAACCATAGCCCCCCCCCAAAGGGCAAGGAAAAACTCCCTCAATTATTAAGGAAGAAACCTTGAGAAGGAACAAGGAGTGGGGTATCCCACCTTCTGAGGATGGTTAGGAGTGGCGATGTCCCTTATGATATCCCTTTATGACAGGAAATTATTGCTGGCATATCATTGGTACATCATGTTTGCATCACTGGGTGGATGTCCATTTATCTTTCTATCTATTATCTATTATTGTTTGTTTTTCAACGCAAATTATACAAAACACCAATACTAAATAAATAGAAAAATATATGATAAAACGACCCCCTTAATTATTAAGGAAGAAACCTTGAAAAGGAACACAGACGTGCACGGCTCCATAAATGTAACTACACGTTGCGGCGACGCTCCGACAGGGAAGTACAAATCCAAACAACAGCGTGGATTCGACACAGAACTGGTGGAGTAAAACACAGTAAAACGATCAATGTCATGTATATTGCAAGCTCAGTAAGATAGCCAAGTTAGAACTTAAAGTCATCTTCTGACTTCTGACATCTTCATCTCTCTACTCAAAATGGAATAAGGCACATCACGCAATCCATGTAGTGCTAACCAACATACAGTGTTGTAATGACAAGCCAAAAACGACCAACACCATGGCAACGAGCACAAACAAAACATAGAGGCAGAGACAGATACTGTATGTTGGTAGCCAGCACAGAACAAACGCAAAATTGTAATGGACAGTCTTTACATAAACAACCACAGAATACCATACAAATAGGCCTAAGGCTAGGCCAACAACAGCATATATTCATTTGATTCTAATAAATATCCATAATAGAAAGAAATGTATACTTTCTTACCTTTAACAATGACCAAAAAGTATTTTCCTCCTTGCATTCCTCTGTCTGAATTCTTTGACAATGTTTCTTAAATCCATCTGGCGGCTTGCTGGCAAATCCCCCACAATTGTCATCTCTTTCGAAGGCATTAAAAATTGACGACGTCTTCTGTCGTTTCGCTTGACGTTCCGGCGAGCGTTAACAATCGAAATCACAGGAGCGACTGTGATTGGATAACAAAGCCTATCGTCTTCATAATGTATTTATTTTAAAAACTATTTTAAGGCTGATCGCACAATTAGCTTCCATGCATATATATATATATATACTGTATATGTGATGCCCAGCGTGTATATATATATATATAAATATATACACGCTGGGCATCACAGGGGCCATATACTGTATATATATTTATATATATATATACTGTATATATATATATTTATCTCTACCTATATATCAGTGGCAGAGGCCCCTCCACTACACTACTGTTAGTGACCAGCGATGACCGACTGTCATAAAGGGACCTCAGCCCAGTGATGCACCAGCAATATTGGTCTATTACATGCATCGGCCTACCGATGCACCAGCGATGATAGTTCAATTGAGTTTATGACAGGAAATTATTGCTAGTGCATCAGGGAGCAATCATTGATGATACGTTTAGCCGCGCACAGATGGACGCAGGCCTTGATTACTTGTTGCTCATTTGTTTTTTTTACAGTTAAGAACACACTCTTATGTGAGCCTGTGTAACTGAACCACCTACCTGGTGGTTCAGTTACACACACCACCTAACCATAGCCCCCCCAAAGGGCAAGGAAAAACTCCCTCAATTATTAAGGAAGAAACCTTGAGAAGGAACAAGGAGTGGGGTATCCCACCTTCTGAGGATGGTTAGGAGTGGCGATGTCCCTTATGATATCCCTTTATGACAGGAAATTATTGCTGGCATATCATTGGTACATCATGTTTGCATCACTGGGTGGATGTCCATTTATCTTTCTATCTATTATCTATTATTGTTTGTTTTTCAACGCAAATTATACAAAACACCAATACTAAATAAATAGAAAAATATATGATAAAACGACCCCCTTAATTATTAAGGAAGAAACCTTGAAAAGGAACACAGACGTGCACGGCTCCATAAATGTAACTACACGTTGCGGCGATGCTCCGACAGGGAAGTACAAATCCAAACAACAGCGTGGATTCGACACAGAACTGGTGGAGGAAGGACAGAGCAATGGGTGGCGGGCAAGGTGTCAGCCTATTGAAATGGGATGCAGAGGGTTCTCAGGCCAGTCCCTCTTCAGGTCCTATAACACGCTGGGCATCACAGGGGCCAGTAGACGAACGGCCATCAAGTTGGTCACTGAGGCAGCGGAAGTTGCCTCAAGATGGCTGTGGATCAGGAGGGGAGAGCCGTGGGTGGCGTAGAGCTACCTGGACACATGCCGGGGCTTGATCAACCCCGGCTGGGTCGCCTGAAGGAGGGTGTCTGATAGTTGAAAGACCTGAAACACCCGAGGAACCCAGGAAACATCACTGATGATGTGTCCAGGTGCATGATGATTTATGTTAAAAGCACGCATTGTTCCACATGGCAGTTCTGATGGGAGGAGAGGAGGAGGCCCCAGTAAGGGTCGAGACGAATCTGCGCACAATTAAGTGACTTACAATAAAATACAAAATAAATAATACATCTATATGATAAATAAATTATAAATAAAAACGGTGCATAAAATACTGCACGTAACAACTACGTGACTGCGTCGACCAAGGCGTAGCCACATACCCTACGCCGTAGCTTGACATGCGCGGCTCCAGAACTACATGTTGCAGCGACGCTCCTCCAGGGAAGTAAACGTCCAAACAACAGCGTGGATTCGACACAGAAGTGGTGGAGTAAAACACAGTAAAACGATCAATGTCATGTATATTGCAAGCTCAGTAAGATAGCCAAGTTAGAAGTTAAAGTCATCTTCTGACTTCTGACATCTTCATCTTCTCTACTCAAAATGGAATAAGGCACATCACGCAATCCATGTAGTGCTAACCAACATACAGTGTTGTAATGACAAGCCAAAAATGACCAACACCATGGCAACGAGCACAAACAAAACATAGAGGCAGAGACAGATACTGTATGTTGGTAGCCAGCACAGAACAAACGCAAAATTGTAATGGACAGTCTTTACATAAACAACCACAGAATACCATACAAATAGGCCTAAGGCTAGGCCAACAACAGCATATATTCATTTGATTCTAATAAATATCCATAATAGAAAGAAATGTATACTTTCTTACCTTTAACAATGACCAAAAAGTATTTTCCTCCTTGCATTCCTCTGTCTGAATTCTTTGACAATGTTTCTTAAATCCATCTGGCGGCTTGCTGGCAAATCCCCCACAATTGTCATCTCTTTCGAAGGCATAAAAATTGACGACGTCTTCTGTCGTTTCGCTTGACGTTTCGGCGAGCGTTAACAATCGAAATCACAGGAGCAACTGTGATTGGATAACAAAGCCTACCGTCTTCATAATGTATTTATTTTAAAAACTATTTTAAGGCTGATCGCACAATTAGCTTCCATGCATATATATATATATACTGTATATGTGATGTGATGTGATGTATCCAGCGTGCATATATGTATATATATATATATATATATACATATACTGTATATATATATATTTATCTCTACCTATATATCAGTGGCAGAGGCCCCTCCACTACATGACCAGCAATGACCGAATGTCATAAAGGGACCTCAGCCCAGTGATGCACCAGCAATATTGGTCTATTACATGCATCGGCCTACCGATGCACCAGCGATGATAGTTCAAGTGAGTTTATGACAGGAAATTATTGCTAGTGCATCAGGGAGCAATCATTGATGATACGTTTAGCCGCGCACAGATGGACGCAGGCCTTGATTACTTGTTGCTCATTTGTTTTTTTTACAGTTAAGAACACACTCTTATGTGAGCCTGTGTAACTGAACATGTATTCAGAATCATGCGTCTCATCATAATGGCCTTTAAACCCCTTGTCACTTTATGGACTTCTAATCAGGTATCGGGACCTGATTAACTAACTGCATAAATGTAATGAGTAATAATAATAAAGGTATCTCTTCACAGAGACTCACGGCCTGGTGCTCCTGTGGTCAGCATTGCCATGGCGACTAGTGATGCAGAAGGGTGCAGCTCCTCATCCACCTCCTCCGCCCCCTTCGTGTCACAGGAGGAAGCTAGAAGTGCCTGAAACACACATGTCCGGGTCTCAGAGATATATACGTCACATATAAAAGCATGTTCTCTGGTTTGAGGTCGGCGTGGATAACCCCCAATGACTGTAGATGAGCCAATGCCCCGGCCAACAATATTAAGCTCATGATGAAGGGTTTAACTTTATTGTCATTGTTATTTTAATTGAATGATTTCCTTATGCTAATGTTGCCTCCCAGTCTCCCAGATGTCTTCTTAAACACTATATTGTTAATATAGTTTTCTATTCTATTTCTATTTCTATTTGTATTCTTTTATAACTGCGGTCGGCAGTCGGGCGTTTTGCACATAAGATTTTCACTCACTGCTTATACTTGTGTAAACTGTGAAGTGACAATAAAATACTTGAAACTTGAAACGTACAGTACCTTAGCTATGTCACTAGGGGGCAATGCGCTGACGTGTTTAAAAGCTGCTTTTCTCGCGTCACACTTTCTCCCTCCCTATCGCACCGTCGAAGCTCATTCGTTTCCGCGCATCGTTTGGAGCCTAACGGTTCCAACGTGATGTCATAGCACCAAACATTCCATATCATACCATATTTGGTATATTTTATTCATTTCGTTAATTATTAAGTGGTCCATATTAACAAAGAAATGTAATGAAACGCAAAACAACATGCATTTTATCGTTATTTGGACCATCATTTCCATATATTAGGCTACTGTGATACTTTTACGATGCGGTTAAACGATTGCTTGGAGTATCATTAATGCTGAAGACAACGTTATTTTCTTTATGCTTGTTTAAGCATGTATCATTCCCAAGGACACAAAGCTTAAAAAAATACCATCTTAGCTTTCCAATCCGTTTGGAGCCTAACGCAAAACTCGTCTATACGGACCGCTTGCCACTGATATGTTGAGTAATAAGAACACACTGCCACTTGATTAACTGTTAAAAATTCTCGTATGTTGAGAAGCCACATACATTTCCTATATTACCACATTTTATGCTCTCAAACGATGTAAAAACTTACCGCCCATGTCGCTTGTCGTCTCCGACCAACTGTCCATCGTTTAAATCCTGACTATCGATAAGAATCATCGAGAAAAAACTGCTGCGACTGCTGCAAATATGACAGCGACCGAACTCTGCGCCGTCGAAGCTGGAATGAGCAGTTGGCCTCAGTTCTGTTCACTTATAGTGCGTGGACGCGCGTGCAGTTACGTTCACTTATAGTGCGTGGACGCGCGTGCGTCGTTTGGCCTAACGTTTCCATCGTGACGTCATCGCAGAGAGTGTGGACGCGCCTGCGCGTACTTTTACGACGCACGCGCCAGATATTCCATATCACACCATATTTGGTAATAATAATTATTAATATTATATATTAACGAAGAAACGTAATGAAAACGCTTGGACCATAACTTCCATATATTACTGTGATACTTTTACGATGCGGTTAAACGATTGCTTGGAGTATCATTAATGCTGAAGACAACGTTATTTTCTTTATGCTTGTTTAAGCATGCATCATTCCCAAGGACACAAAGCTTAAAAAATACCATCTTAGTTTTCCAATCCGTTTGGAGCCTAACAGTTCCAACGGTTTTAAAACAAAAAAAAGTTTGTTAATAACAAAAAACATGAAAGAAAAATAATAATTCTGTCGTCTTTCAAAACTCGTCTATATACGGACCGCTTGCCACTGATATGCCGAGTAATAAGAACACACTGCCACTTGATTAACTGTTACAAATTCTCGTATGTTCAGAAGCCACATACATTTCCTATATTACCACATTTTATGCTCTCAAACGATGTCAAAACTTACCGCCCATGTCGCTTGTCGTCTCCGACCAACTGTCCAACGTTTAAATCCTGACTATCGATAAGAATCATGGAGAAAAAACTGCTGCGACTGCTGCAAATATGACAGCGACCGAACTCTGCGCCGTCGAAGCTGGAATGAGCAGTTGGCCTCAGTTCTGTTCACTTATTGTGCGTGGACGCGCGTGCAGTTACGTTCAATTATAGTGCGTGGACGCGCGTGCGTCGTTTGGCCTAACGTTTCCATCGTGACGTCATCGCAGAGATTGTGGACGCGCGTGCGCGTACTTTTACGACGCACGCGCGTCCACACTGCGCCGCCACCCTTTTTTCATTTTATTTATTTATTTATTTTCTTTTTTGAGGCTGTCTAATTTGTATTTGGTTTTTTTGATTAATGCATTGTTGTTGTTTTTTATTAATGGTCGGTTCTATTGATGTGAATATTTGGAAAATGAATATGATGTGCCTTTTGTCATGTAATATTATTGTTCACCAGGAGTTTGATCGCTGTTCAAAGTTCTATATTCAATTTCCGCAAAACGCCACAACAACGCACTAGTTTCTCTACATTATATTATTATATTATTATTACTATTCCCTTTCTTTCCTAACTGCGACAAGCGCCGTGTCGTATAACGAATAACTGATGGAACAGAGGAGCCGCATTGTCGGGTTTTTATAAATCACATGTATGCGTCAGTATGGATGATCTATACAAGACAAGTTAGAAGACGACCCGCTCTGTTCACAGCAGTCAGGTCGTCGTGTTTATTAATTAATGATCATTATTATTACATTATCTTACCATGGCAAATGATCATTATTATTACATTATCTTACCTTGGCAAATGATCATTCTGACATATCTTACCATGGCAAATGATCATTATTATTACATTATCTACCATGGCAAATGATCATTATTGACATTATCTTACCATGGCAAATGATCATTATGACATTATCTTACCATGGCAAATGATCATTATTATTAAATTATCTTACCATGGCAAATTATATTAACGTGGCAAATGATCATTATTATTACATTATCTTACCATGGCAAATGATAATTATTATTACATTATCTTAACATGGCAAATGATCATTATTATTACATTATCTTTACCATGGCAAATGATCATTTATTATTAAATTATCTTACCATGGCAAATGATCATTATTATTACATTATCTTACCATGGCAATGGATCCATTATACCATTATCTTAGCCATGGCAAATGATCATTATCTATTACATATATCTTAGCGCATGGCAAAGTGATCATTCATGACATTATCTTACCATAGGCCATAATGACATTTTATTATTACATTATCTATAATTATCTTACCATGGCAAATGATCATTATTACATTATCTTACCATGGCAAATGATCATTATTATTACATTATCTTAACATGGCAAATGATCATTATTATTACATTACCTTACTATGGCAAATGATCATTATTATTACATTATCTTACCATGGCAAATGATCATTATTATTACATTATCTTAACATGGCAAAAGATCATTATTATTACATTATCTTACCATGGCAAATGATCATTATTACATTATCTTAACATGGCAAATGATCATTATTATTACATTATCTTACCATGGCAAATAATCCACAGACATCATAATCAAACCATGGTCTTGTAAGTGGTAAGAGTCCATACCATGTTTTGGATGGACTGATGGTTTCATCACACATTTCATACAAGTGTACCGTGAATTGCAGGTTCTTTACTATCATTAAAGGTTCTTTAGTATTTTACTTTGACTTGCAGGTTTTTTTATTATTTTACTGTAAATGACAGGTTCTTTACTTTGCATTAAAGGTTCTTTACTAATTTAGTAGGTTGATTATGTTGAGCAGAGCATTCAGAGGCTGTCGGGACACACAAGGACACATGTTAAATCAACTGTCCTCATTCTCATATGATCATTACTATTTTGAACAATTTCACAGAGCAAACTTGTTACTGATGGAATGGATGTATAACATTTTGGAGAAAAAAAAATCTATTTGTTTAATCAAATGTTACAAATGAAATTATGGATTTGAATTTTTTATCCCGCTTCCTCCGGGAGAGCCCTGGGAGCCACCTTGGCTAGCTTCCCGTCCCCCTGGGTGGCGCCACGCAGCTCCCCGCTCAGCCAGTCCCGCAGCGCCAGGTCCCGGGAGGCGTGGCCGGCGGTCGACAGCAGCTCCGCCTCCTGGTCGGCCCCGCCCTGCTCCCTCCAGTCATTGATGATGGCCAGCTCGGCGAAGTCCTGCTGCCCGCCCATGGTGTGCCGACGCCTGATGCTCTTCATCTTGGCCCGGGCCTCGGCGGCGGGGGGAGTGTGGCTCCTGGTGCCTGGCCCGCCACCGCTGTCATTGTTGTCATCGATGGCGACGGTAGTCGCCCGCAGGCGGAGCTTCAGCCGCTCGGCGATCTTGACGCGCCAGGTGGGCTGGACGCACTCGGACTCGCTGCGCGGGGACGAGGAGCTGAGGGTCCCCGTGGACCGCCCCTTCCTCATCACCTCCAGCACGCCGGAGAGCCGGGCACGAGACTCCGCCCTCCTCTCACCGCTGCCGCCGGCCACGCCCTCCGCCGGCGAGTCGCTGTCCGTCTTGTGCCTCAGGGAGCGCCGGCAGGACAGCCCGTCGCTGCCAGTCAGCCGGTGGGTGGGGAAGAACAGGCGCCCTGTCTCCGGCTGGGTCGCCGCCACCACCCGCTCACTGTGAGGGCGCCCGGCATCCTGCCGCGGTGTGGACTGGCAGCTGCTGCCGGCCTGTGGCGCAAACACGGGGAAGTCGCTCTCGCTGTCGGTCTCCAGCGCCAGGCGGCCCTCGCTGACCAGCTCCCTGCGCTCGTCGTCCGCCTCCTCGCAGTCCTGCGGGGCGCCGCACTCCGCCCCCGACTCCGGCCCCGTCAGGAAGGTGATGGAGGAGGTGGTGGAGTAGTCGGAGGTAATGGAGTTCACCTCCGCGCCGGCCACCGTCCCCCCACCACCGACCGACCCCGCTCCTCGTCTGTAACGTCCACTTCCGGGGTCATGACCTCGCCGCTGCCGTGGTGGCCGTCGCCGATCCAGAGCCGTGGCTCCCCGGGTCGGAGTCCGCCGTCTCCTCCGGCGGGGATGGCTTGTTGACTCGGACCCCGGAGCCCGCCGCAGCCGAGGGGTCGGGGGACGGTGCCGGCTGTCGGGACGGCAGGCAGGAGAAGAAGGAGTTCCTGTGCTCCTTCTTGGTCACCTCCACGTTCCTCCTCCCGTTCTCCTTCCTCCATGCCTCCGCCCGGGCCTGCTGTGAGGCCCCGTCCTGGGACCTGGTGCCCTGCAGGGGGCTGTGCTGGTGGTGCTGGTGGTGGTGGAGGTCGGGGCTCTGCCCGGCACCCGGCTCCATCCCGGGGGCCGAGAGGCTGAGGTCGAGGTCGTCGTCGGAGCTGCTAGGCGGCAGCTTCTCCTTGGATTTCCTTCGCTTGCGGCTGGCCGCAGCAAAGATGGAGGAGACTAGGAGCTCTCTGCTGGACGCAGCCTCCTTCCCTGGGCCCCAGGAAACCCTGCGGAGAGGGGGAGGGGAGAGGGGAACGGAGAAAGGGACAGAAAGAGATGTGAAACGGAAAGAGAGAGAGAGGGTCAGACATAGATAGGAGCAAGAGAGCGAGGGAAAGAGGGAGAGAGAAGAACAGATGAACAATGAGAACTCTTGCTGTGGAAGTCAGAGAGGTCAGACACACACACACACACACACACACACACACACACACACACACACACACACACACACACACACACATGCTTACCTTGGACTTAGCCGAGTCACTAGTGGGTGAATCTGTAAGGGACACAGAAGGAGGGGACAATAAATTAACATCTGATATTAACAATAAATTAAAAATTAACATGATATTTTTCTAAAACAATAAAACAGGCAAGAAGGTCAGCGGGCAGTGTTGTGTGAACGCGTGGGGTTGACATGACAACAGAGACACAATGACAGGGACTATGATTGGAAGGGGGCGGGGGGAAATCACAGAGGGGAGGGGCCAATGGGAGCAGAGGAGAGACCGACAACACGGAAACACACGGAAAGACCAGCCCGTCCAATCCCCTGCAGCCGCTTACGGCGGGCTCGACGTGTGATTGGCCGCACACGTTTGTTTATGTTTGGATGCGTCGTTACCGTGGCTACCTACACCGCTACACAGAGTATACAGAGCTCCGAGCCAGCCCACTCCACACAGAGGGACCCTTTGGAAGTCATTAAAAATGCAACGGCGGGCGTAACCAACAGAAAATATTCTTTAATATCCGCCATGTTGGACACGCTCATGGGATATTGGTGCAGTCTGATTTGGTTTTGGTTTAGTTCTGGTTTGGTTCTAGTTCAGATACTCGGTAGCAGCGTTGGTAAGAGCACATCACTATTTCAAATCAAACCACAATTGTAAGTAAAGTATTATAATAATAATAATAATAATAATAATAGTAATGATTATTATGAGTATTGCTGTTCAATTCAAGCCCCCCCTCCCCCCCGCACCCCCCGCCGTGCCCCACCCCCGACAGAGAGACAGACAGGTGATGATGTTGACCAATGAGGAAACAGCCTGGGGTGGGGTGGGGAAAGGGGAGGAGTCAGGGGGGTCCCTACCGGTCTATCTCTCCGGTCGGCAGGCGTGTGGTGAGACAAGTGAGGCGAGGAGGAGACAGCGCACACACACCATTCAGACAGTACCGGGCTCTCAGGGCACGCATACGCGCACGTACATACGCACCAGCGACATCACGGCGCGATAGACCCCGCCCACTTGGCCTGTGTCAAGATGAGGTGATGATGATGTGTGTCATGTGAGAGCCGTCTAGGAGATGCGACAGAGCCTCACTGCAGACAGACAGGGACCAGAGAGCCACCCCGCGCTTTAAAACACACACACTCTCAACCAGGCTGGGCTGGTCTGGTTGGGTCTGGTTTAGTTTAGTTTAGTTTAGTTTGGTCTGGTCTGAGTCTAGTTTGGCTGGTTTAGTTTAGTTTAGTTTGGTCTGGTTTTGTCTGGTCTGGTCTGGCCTGGTCTAGTATGGTCTGGTTTAGCGTAGTACAGTCTGGCCTTGTCCGATTTAGTCCTGGTTCGGTCTCGTCTAGTCTGGCAGTTTGGGTTGGTTGGGCTCAGTCTTGTCCGCGTCCGGTCTAGTCTGGTGTAGTTTTGGTCTGGCTTGGTCTAGGTCTGGTCTATCTTGGACTAGTTCTGGGTCGTTAGGGGAAACAGCATGGTGAGTTAGTGCAACAGGACCAAAGGCCAAAGGAGGGATGGGGTTTATAAACCTCACACACACACACACACACACACACACACACACACACACACACACACACACACACACACACACCACACACACACACACACACACACACCACACACACACACACACACACACACACAAGGAGACCGCCAATCATTCGCCAGGCTTTTTGAGTCAACGTTAGTCACAGATAAATACAGACTTTTTTTAAATTTGAGTGCCAGGAAATGAACAAAGGTTAGGCAGGACGGAAAAAGGGGGAAGGGGGAGGAGTTCACTCTAGGTAGGAGGAGGAGCATCATCATCATCATCATCAGAGGATCTAGATGTGGGGGGTGGTGTTACCTGACACTTCTCCCTGCGAGGCTCCTGTGCGCCCGATGTTGGTAAACAGGTGGTCAATGTTGGGCACGGGCTGCGACTCGACCGCACTCTCCTCCTGCGACGCCATCTGATGTGCCAACGACAAACGCAAAACACACACACTTTGGTTCAATTTAGTTGGGAGAGAGAGAGAGTGATAGTGAGAGAGAGAGAGAGAGAGAATGAAAAGGCGATGACGCTCTACCCACCACTGGCTCCTCACTGTCCTCGTCGGTGAAGAACCAGTCGTACTACAAGAGAGAGACAGGGAGGGGAGGAGTTAGTCTCTCCATAGGATGACCCTCCCCCATGGGACAGGGGACATGTGACAAAAGGCTTTTCCGCGTTCTTAAATCCTGTTCTTAGCTAAGAACCAATCCCAGATAAGAAACCATTCAGGAATGCCAGAATTGTCGCAGGAAATTAGTTAAGAAGAAATTTCTTCTTAACTTTTTCTTAACTGCATTCGAGAATGAGGTCCATTGTTATATCGACCTACATTAAGTAACATTTTGGCTTATGACTAAAGAAAATATATCGATTCTTTATAGTGTTTTAATTAGTTTATTCCAAAGTAAAAACTATACTTGGATGTAATAGTAAATATTGTGTTTTGCCAAAGTAAAATATTAAGTGGTAAAAAAGTACAAAAAATGGGATATGCTCTTTATGATAAATAATGTTTTTACTTTTTATGAATGTAACTCTTTGTCTTAAGCTAAATAAATATTTTTGATTGATATTAAATCATAATTTTAGGTTTCAACCAAATCATGAATTTAATTGGGGAAAAACGAATACATTTAGGTGTAACAAATGGGAGTAATTTGTTTAAGTTGGTCCAAAGATAATATTTTTTCAGTGTCACACAATCACTCTCCCCGGAGAGGTTGAATATTGGTGGGTGAACACTGGAGGCTAGCTGGTTAGCACAGGTTCTTCAGTACCTGTCCAGATATACCATCAGGACCTGCAGCTTTCCTGGTGTTTACCCTCATCAGAGCCCTCCTCACGTCGTGCTCGGTCACAGAGAGAGTGTGCTCCTCCCTAACAATGGAACTCACTTCAGCTACGGTACCGCTAGCCTTGAACCGAGCATAGAATGAGTTCACATCCTCAGATATCCTCGAGTCAGTCCCAAACTTCCTTCCAGAGGGGACCGCTTGGAAGACGTGATGGGCTGGATATGAAGTGTGGGAAAAATATTGCATTTGAACATGATAGTAACATTTATAAGTATATATGCCTTATTGTCATGATGACTGATGAATAGTTGTAGGCATGTGTGATTGCTAAACGGGAACATTTTTAAGTGAACTGTGTGTTCATCTGGGATGCAGGCCAACCAGTGCTTATCTCAGATTTACATGGAGCACTTACTCCAAAATCAAATCCAACCACAAAAACAGTGGTTTCAGTTCCACCTCCGACACACACTCACACATTGATGAGTCACATCAGATGATCTACGAGTCACGTGGTAAACACAACCCCACTTTAAAAGTCAGTGCAGCGATTCCACAGTTTACAGTCAAGTCTACGGCTCAAGTTGTTAGCTCAAATTCAAGTTGCTCTGAAAAAGTGCCTCAGCCTTTTTCTTTTTATTCACTGTGGGGTTTCTTTGGTCCATAGTTCTTGACTTAGTAAGAGCCTAAAATCGATGTATTTGTGTACTCTCCATACATTCTTAATCAAATAAACAATTGTTACAATTGTGATGGTTGCTTTTTTCATTGATAATTGAATTTAATGCAGGTTCCCCACTTGAGTCAATGGCTTCATTGTATGAAAAAGACAAAAAATACAAATGCACACCCTCGACCAACGCCCTTTTAGCAAATCCCTGGGACAACATTGTGCTTTGTCGGTACAGTAGTGTATATGTTATGCCATCCAGCTCATTGTTCAATGACCTATATGTAGAAGTCCCAATGTTCACAACTTACTTCATGAACTAACAGTTAATCAATGAGAAAACAACGTATTAAAAAATGCCAAGCTTTATTAAATATACAATAAAAAAATGCATCAGTCCATAGGTTCTATGACAGGGCCGAGCTCAGAGACGGCCCCGGCTGGATGGCGAAAACAAGAAAAGTTAATAAGTGTGGTTCACCACCATATAGGCGCAACTAAAGCACAGCAACCTAGTTCACAGCAAACAGACAGTGTTCATACACAGCAAACAGATAGTGTTCATACACAGCAAACAGATAGTGTTCATACACAGCAAACAGATAAGTGTTCATACACAGCAAACAGATAAGTGTTCATACACAGCAAACAGATAGGTGTTCATACACAGCAAACAGATAGGTGTTCATACACAGCAAACAGATAGGTGTTCATACACAGCAAACAGATAGTGTTCATACACAGCAAACAGATAAGTGTTCATACACAGCAAACAGATAGTGTTCATACACAGCAAACAGATAGGTGTTCATACACAGCAAACAGATAGTGTTCATACACAGCAAACAGATAAGTGTTCATACACAGCAAACAGATAGGTGTTCATACACAGCAAAGAGACAGTGTTCATACACGTGCTCATATGATTCTGTTTTCTAACCAGCCATGCAGCTCTCCTCGCCTACAGCCTACTGCGTAAGTAAACCTATGGGAAGTGGCTAATCACATCATTGGCATTACATTCTTATTCAGTGTTTAAAAGGTGTATACCTGTTACGCTTGTAAATAGACTCCAACCAACGCCGTCCTACGGCCTTTAGCACGCACAAACCAATCTGCCCCCGATATGCGAGTGGGTGTGCACCTGTCCTCTCGTCTCGACTGAAACTACTGTGCTGCTAGCCGAAGGTTCCTATGTCTATTTATAGAAATCCGTGCTAGCAGCCACCAGGGTAGCCTACCACCGACTACATCCACCAGGGTAGCGTACCACTGGCTACATTCCTCCCCCTCCAAGTGCATCGTCGCCCCGACAATGTACTGAAAAGAAAAAAAGAAAAACAAACACTATCATAGGCCACATTGCAAACACCTAACTCGCCTCCTACACTGGTTGGGGTAATCGGAAAGGATTAGAATGTTGCCCTGCTGTCCTTCTGGAGGACCGACGAGGACCTTCCCCCACAGAAGACTCTACAAGCCCAGATTCAGAGGCACCATCTTCATCAGCCCCCGTGACACAGTCAGTCTCTGGCTCCAAGGTCTTTTCTGAGTGAAACGCTTAAGCTCCAACGTTCCAGTCATCTCCACCTTGACGCTCATAGATCAGTACTTCTGTGGGCATCAACTCATCATCTGACTCTGCATCCTCTCCATTCTCCTGATTCAATTGTAGCTCCATAACTGACCTCCTCCTTTCATCTCGTAGGGCAGCAGCGGGCACACTTCTCAGTTCCGTGCGATGGACTTGCCGCACTGGCCCCTCCTGGTCAACGGGAGCAATGGAATAGACCACGCCCCGTTCCTGTGGCTGTCGTACCACCCGATATACCTGGGGGTTCCAAGCATCTTGAATCTTGTTTACGCCCCGTCACAGAGTGGTTCCTGGTATACACAAGGTCACCTTCTCCAAGTGCTGGATCATGTACCTGCCCAAGAAACCTCTGATCTCTCTGTTGTCTCCTTGCAGTCAACCTGCTGCTGCACGTAACCATACGCTTCCTCCAAGGACTCACGATGCTCCTGCACCCATTCCTCCACTGTGCCCACCTCCGCCTGCTCCTCATCTACTCCTATCAAAAAAATCAACCGGTAGACGAGGCTCTCGCCCAAACATCAGATAGTAAGGGGTCATGCCAGTAGACTGATGGGGGTGGTATTGTATGCATAAGTCACCTGTGAGAGATGCCGAGGCCACCGTTTCTTCTGGTCAGGAGGTAGTGTGCGGAGTAGGTCATGCAGGGTACGGTTGAATCTCTCACACTGACCATTACCCTGCGGATGGTATGGTGTAGTGTGACTCTTCTGAATGCCGTATATCTTGCACAGTTGTCGAATCAAGTTGCTCTGAAAATTTTGGCCATGATCTGAATGGAGCCGGCAGGGTGGGCCAAAGAGATGGAACCAGTGTTTTACCAGTACTTCTGCCACTGTGCTGGCTTTCTGGTCTTTGGTGGGAATGGCCTGTGTATATTTAGAAAACACATCCGTTAGCACAAGGACATTCTCCCTTCCATCTGTAGCAGGCTCCAGCACAGTGAAATCTATGGCTAAAACTTCCTGGGGCCGGGAAGCCTGAAGGCTACCCATGAATGGTTTAACTTTCAGCTGCACCGCCTTAGCTAAAACGCACCTCTCACAGTCCCTGCACCATTTCTCCACATCTTTGGACATGTTTGGCCAGTAACAGCGAGCCCGTACCAGTTGTAAAGTGCGTTCCACCCCTGGATGCCCATGGTTGTTGTGGAGGTTAGATAAGATGTTGTGTTTTAGACACCGGGGCAATAGGAGTTGGTGAATCTCCTTACCTCCATCAGGTGCATAGACTTGCCGGTACAACACAGACTCTCTCTCCTCCAAGCGTCCCCACTGACGAATAAGCTGCCTTGTCTCTCCACTCAACTGCTCTCGCTCTTTAAGATCTGGGGCCCGTGCTCTCTTCCAATGAGCCAGGAACGGCCCAATGATCGGGTCAGACCCCTGCAATATGGTCAGGTCAGCCTGCGAACAGCCAGGGAAAGCAGAGATTTCACACTGAGCACCCCAAGGAGTCTCCTCTTGCTCCTCGTCTCCACTGGTCCCCTCCTCCTCCGACACCCTTGGCTCCACGTACTGTCGAGACAGGGCATCCGCATTCCCATTCCTAGCTCCAGGACGGTACTTCAGAGAGAGGTTAAAGGAGGCCAGCTGGGAGGCCCACCGCTGTTCCAGTGCACCGAGTTTTGCTGTGTTCAAGTGACAGAGGGGGTTGTTATCAGTATATACTGTACAAAGGGCCCCTAACAAGTGATCTCTAAACTTTTCTTTTACAGCCCATTTGAGTGCAAGAAACTCAAGTTTCATTGAACTGTAATTCTCCATATTTCTTTCTGTAGGTTTAAGCCCTCTACTGGCAAAGGCCACCGGTCTAAGCCCCCCCCCCCCCTGCTCTTGAGAGAGTACTGCTCCTAAACCTCCATGACTCGCATCAATTTCCAAGACAAATGGCTTCTGAAAGTCTGCATATGCTAACACAGGAGCTGAGATCAGTGCTTCCCTAATCTGGTGAAAATGTGTCTCACATTCTGGGGTCCAAGCTGACGCCAGTGGTTTCCTAGGAGTCTTGCCCTTCTTACCAGGAGTGCTTAGCTGAGCCACCACTTGATGAAGGGGGGCAGCCATTTTTGCAAAGCCCAATATGAATCTCCTCTAATAACTGGCAAATCCCAGAAACGATCTGAGATCAGCCAAGTTGGTCGGAGTCTTCCAGTCTCTCACCGCCGCCACCTTATCCGGATCAGTGGCAACGCCCTCCGTGGAGACGACGTGACCCAGATACTTCACTCTCTTCTGGAAGAACTGACACTTGGAGAGTTTAATCCTCAGCCCCTGCTGCTGTAATCTGGAGAACACCTCTTCCAATCTCTCCAGGTGCTGCTGCACTGAAGAGGAGAATACAATAACATCATCCAGGTACAACAGCAGGGATTGATAACGACAGTCTCCAAACATATGCTCCATGAGACGCTGGAAAGTGCCTGGAGCAATCGTTAATCCAAACGGCATACGGTTAAACTCGAACAAGCCAAAGGGTGTACAGAATGCAGTTTTTGCTATATCCTTTTCCGCCATCTTTACTTGGCTGTAGCCACTTGCCAAATCAATGGTACTGAACCACTGGGCCCCCGTGAGGGCATCCAAGGACTCCTCAATTCTTGGCAAGGGATAAGCATCCTTTCTGGTCTTTGCATTTAGTTGCCGATAATCAACACACATCCTAATGCCTCCGTCCTTTTTCTGTACCAGTACAATGGGAGAAGAATAGGGACTGCAGCTCTCCCTAATTATTTGGCTATCCAATAGCTGCTTTATATGGGCTCTTACCATCTCATACTGGGAAGGAGGGATGCGGCGGTAAGGCTGGCGTACTGGGGTCTCATCTAGAAGGGCAATCTCATGAGTGATCAGATCAGTGCACCCTACATCAGTCTCACTCTTAGCAAACAAGGAGCTATATTTAGCTAAAAGGGCTTTGGCTTGAATCTGCTCCATGCTGTTGAGACCCTCCAGAGGCAGAGTCTCCACATCTACATTCCCCGAAGGGCTGGCTGTTTGAGAAGACACACAGGCTGTACACTCGTGAGAAACTGCATCTACAATAATCTCTACTTGAGGGTCATTTTCAACTACCAGCCCCACAACCTGTACTGTTGCTATGACTCTACAAGGGGTCAACCAGACATCAGAGTCATGTACGTTGGTGACTGGGATGTAAGCTAATCCGTTCTCTGTCAACACTAGGGCAGGAGAAACTAGCAGCCCATCAGGAATGACTCCCTCGTCAAGCCCTAGTGGTTCTACAAAAAATTCAACCTGTCTCTGTGAAGGAATTTTTGGACATGGAACAGGGACCATTGTTAATGTGCCAGCTGTAACCCAAATCGGTTTCTTACCCTGTACCCTGACTTTGTGGGCCTGGGGGCGGGGTCACTACTGCCTGGGCCATTTGGCAATGTCTGAGGGCACGTCTCCATCCTGGGGCAGCCGATTGCACCGGGGGGGGGGGGTGTTCAAACAATTCATGATAGAAGTCAGTAATAATATTCATCCCCAACACTCCAGGGGTGACAGATTTCTGGCTCTTCATCTGAGGATCAGCGGAATCAGTTACAACAAGAACACCCCGACGTGGCATACACTTCCCCAGAATAGTGATGTCCAACTCTAGGTAACCCAGGTAAGGGATGTCTAAACCATTTGCTGCCTTGAGCCCCAACCACTCACAGTCTTGTAAAGAACCCTTAGGAACACTTGCAAAATGAGTATTAAAACAACTCTCAGTAATGGTCGTGACCATAGATCCTGTGTCTAATAAACAGTCAACTCCCACTCCTCCCATGGTAACCTCTATCACTGGGCTGTTACCCACAAGTTTATTCCAGCATGTGGCTCTGCACGCTGGAAGGTTCTAGTTTTCCGTCGGTTCAGGTGTCTGCACTTGAACTCCTCCCTCCTCTTGGACCACCCGTTTTTGCTTGGGAAGGACCGGATTAGGGCAGTCTCGTGCTATGTGTCCTACCTGGTCACACCTAAAACAAACAGGTTTGCTGCCTGGGGTTCTCTTAGGTCTAAAAAATTAGTTGCTGCTGGAATTTACTTTTGAGGGACCCAACGCTTTAGTCACCAACTCTAACTGGGCTTGCATTAGGGCTTTTAGCTCTGCATACTCAGACTGGCTCACACCTGTGGCAATACCAGTTTGAGCCTGGACTTCACTTGATACTGGATGGGAGTGACCATGCTTATATTTGAATGCTTGACCCGCACTCTGCGCTATCCAGTGAATAGCCTCGTTTCTAGCCTCACGAATTGACCACCCAGGGTTTTGTTGCACTAAGTCCTGTAGTCTGGTACGTAAGCCAAGATCTCTTACTCCATCACAAAACTGATCACGTAGATCTTTCTGTGATTTAACACTAGCCAGCACATCAGTTTTTACCACTTGATCCATCAAATCTGTGATATCCTGTTAGTTACGCTTACCTGTAGTTCCACCCCCTGCCACACGGTGGAAGTAGAGACTGGGATCAACTGCCACCTGTTCGGGAGACTCCGGTCCTGGCGCCTGCATGGACAAAACCAGCCTGTTAGAGAACCTGTGATACATGGAATGTTCTTGTTCGTATTGGATTAAACAGTTACATCGTGTTCAAGACTCACTCCTCATTATATATAAAGTGGAGTTACTACAAAATCCATTAGAGCATGTGAATAGTCAAGGAGGGGCTCCCCTTCTGTTCTAGAACCTACGTTGTAAGGACACATGAGAATGTAAACACCCATACACTTCCCTCAGTACATCAAATATAGTTTTGACACTTTCTTTGGACTCTTTGGACAAAAACGTAATCTCAGTGCGAGCTGCGCCCTCTAAATGAGTAAACACAAGATGGGCCTTTTCTTTTTCGCTTATTGGATTCAACCTCTCCCTGGGCTCAGGGACCCCAGGGAGAGGTTGAATATTGTGGTGAACACTGGAGCTAGCTGATTAGCACAGATCTTCAGTACTTGTCCAGATATACCATCAGGACCTGCAGCTTTCCTGGTGTTTACCCTCATCAGAGCCCCCCTCACGTCGTGCTCGGTCACAGAGAGAGTGTGCTCCTCCCTAACAATGGAACTCACTTCAGCTACGGTACCGCTAGCCTTGAACCGAGCATAGAATGAGTTCACATCCTCAGATATCCTCGAGTCAGTCCCAAACCTCCTTCCAGAGGGGACCGCTTGGAAGACGTGATGGGCTGGATATGAAGTGTGGGAAAAATATTGCATTTGAACATGATAGTAACATTTATAAGTATATATTGTGGCAACTCCGCTTTCACACAAGGCCAGACGCATAGGGAAAACACTACAACGGACGCGTGTTAAGGCTCCGGGCCGGGCCGTTTATTAGCACATGAGACAACGTCAGTACTTAACACGATACGAGTCCTCTCCGCTCAGGACTCCGCCTCCCGGGTAGCCGCGCGCCGCGGGGTACTGTCCGCGGGGTACTGTCCGCGGCGTCTCGTACGGGTCCGCGCGATCTCCGCGATTCCCCGAACCCCTGACTCTTAGTCATCACGCGGCTTTATAGCCGAGTCCTTGATCAGTCGCAGCTGTCACCACTTTGCCTCCTAATTAGATGATTAGCTGATAGGTGACAGCTGCGACTCGGGAGGCCGGAATGTCCCGTCCTGCCACACACCCCCCCCCTTTTCTCAATGCCGGGGCCACCGGTCCTGGCCCCCACCCTTTCCGGGGGCCGGAGGGGACATTTCGGCTCCCCATCCCGCTTCCGCAGAGTCCCCTGCGGCACCTCGTCCCGGCTTGGCGTTGGCTGCATCTTGTCCCGGCTCGGCTGCCCCTCGTCCCGGGTCGTCGTCCCGGGTCGTCGGCTGCACCTCGTCCCGGGTCGTCGGCTGCATCTCGTCCCGGGTCGTCGGCTGCACCTCGTCCCCGGGTCGTCGGCCACGTCTCGTCCCGGGTCGTCGGCCACGTCGTCGCCTGCCGCGGCACCGCCTGCCGCCGCGTCGTCGGTCGCTTCGTTGCCGCCCGGGTCGTCGGCCGCTTCGTCGCCTGCCGCTGCGTCGTCGCCCGGGTCGTCGTCTGCGTCGCCTGCCGCTTCGTCGCCTGCCGCTGCGTCGTCGTATGCGTCGCCGGCTGCTTCGCCTGCCGCCTCGTCGTCGGCCGCTGCGTCGTCGCCCGGGTCGTCGTCTGCGTCGCCTGCCGCTTCGTCGCCTGCCGCTGCGTCGTCGCCCGGGTCGTCGGCTGCGTCGCCTCACGGGTCGTCGGCTGCGTCGCCGGCTGCGTCGCCTCCCGCGTCGTCGGCTGCGTCGTCGGCTGCGTCGTCTCCCGCGTCGTCGGCTGCGTCGTCTCCCGCGTCGTCGGCTGCGTCGTCTCCCGCATCGTCGGCTGCATCGTCTCCCGCGTCGTCGGCTGCGTCGTCGGCTGCGTCGCCTGCTGCGTCGTCGGCTTCGTCGTCTCCCGCGTCGTCGGCTGCGTCGCCTGCTGCGTCGTCGGCTGCGTCGCCTCCCGGGTCGTCGGCTGTGTCGTCGGCTGCGTCGCCTGCTGCGTCGTCGGCTGCGTCGCCTCCCGGGTCGCCTGGGGCTCTCTGGCCTGCTCCCAGGCCTGCTCCTCTCTCTGGCCTGTGGCCTGCAGCTGGGCCTGCGCCGCCTTCAGCTGGGCCTGGAGCCCTCCGAACTGCTCCCGGGCCTGCTCCTCTCTCTGGCCCGCGGCCTTCCGCTGGGCCCGCTCCTCCGTCAGCTGGGCCTGGAGCTCTCTGTACTGCGCCCGGGCCTGCTCCTCCTTCTGGCCTGCGGCCTTCAGCTGGGCCTGCTCCCCCGTCAGCTGGGCCTGGAGCTCTCTCGCCTTCCCCTGGGCCTGCTCTGCCGCCAGCTGGGCCTGCTTCGCCGTCAGCTGGGTCTGGAGCTCTCTGGCCTGCTGCTGGGCCTGCTCCTCCCGCCGGCCTGCGGTCGCTCGCTGGGCCTGTTCCGCAACCAGCTGGACCTGGAGCTTGTTGGCCTCCCTTATGGCCTGCTCCCCCTTCTGGGCTGCGGCCTTCAGCTGGGCCCGGAGCTCTTGGGCCTCCTTCAGGGCCTGCTTCTGGGCCTGCTTCTCCCGCTGGGCTGCGGCCGTCAGCTGTGCCCGGAGCTCTTTGGCCTCCTTTATGTCCTGCTCCCCCTTCTGGGCTGCGGCCTTCCGTTGGGCCTGCTCTGCCGCAAGCTGGGCCTGCTTCTCCCGCTGGCCTGCAGTCTTCAGCTGGGCCCGGAGCTCTTGGGCCTCCTTCAGGGCCTGCTTCTGGGCCTGCTTCTCCCGCTGGGCTGCGGCCGTCAGCTGTGCCCGGAGCTCTTTGGCCTGCTCCTCCTGCTGGGCCATGGCCTCCCGCTGTTCCTTGGCCTGGAGCTGCACAGCCTGCAGCCCCTGGAATACCCCCTCGTTTCCTTTCTGCATGGCCGCCACTTGCTGCCTCATCTTTTCATCTGCTTGTTCATTTCCAGCTTTTCCCGGGTTAACTCCAGGCGGAGCCGCTCCACCTGCTTTTTAGCCAGGTCGGCCTCCTCCTGGAGTGAGAGGGCTTTATCCCTCTCCGGGACCCGTGGGCCCGCCCCGGTAACAACCCCAGCCTTTTTCTTCTTCTTCTTGCTCTTGCTGGTTGTGACAGGGGGACTGCCCTCCTGGAGCAACTGGTCTACCAGGGCCTCCATGTTTGGACCACCCTCCACAAATATGTCGAACAGGTGCTCCATGGGGTCAATTATTTTTTTTTTTCCCTACCTCTGCGTCCGCGCGTGAATCGGGTAGCCCGCGTTCTCCACCATATGTGGCAACTCCGCTTTCACACGAGGCCAGACGCATAGGGAAAACACTACAACGGACGGGTGTTAAGGCTCCGGGCCGGGCCGTTTATTAGCACATGAGACAACGTCAGTACTTAACACGATACGAGTCCTCTCCGCTCAGGACTCCGCATCCCGGGTAGCCGCGCTCCGCGGGGTACTGTCCGCGGGGTACTGTCCGCGGGGTCTCGTACGGGTCAGCGTCATCTCCGCGATTCCCCGAACCCCTGACTCTTAGTCATCACGCGGCTTTATAGCCGAGTCCTTGATCAGTCGCAGCTGTCACCACTTTGCCTCCTAATTAACTGATAGGTGACAGCTGCGACTCGGGAGGGAGGGGCCGGAATGTCCCGTCCTGCCACAATATGCATTATTGTCATGATGACTGATGAATAGATGTAGGCATGTGTGATTGCTAAACGGGAACATTTTTAAGTGAACTGTGTGTTCATCTGGGATGCAGGCCAACCAGTGCTTATCTCAGTTCCACCTCCGACTCACACATTGATGAGTCACATCAGATGATCTACGAGTCACGTGGTAAACACAACCCCACTTTATAAGTCAGTGCAGCGATTCCACAGTTTACAGTCAAGTCTACGGCTCAAGTTGTTAGCTCAAATTCAAGTTGCTCTGAAAAAGTGCCTAAGCCTTTTTTTTTTATTCACTGTGGGGTTTCTTTGGTCTGTAGTTCTTGACTTATTAAGAGCCTAAAATCGATGTATTTGTGTACTCTCCATACATTCTTAATCAAATAAACAATTGTTACAATTGTGATGGTTGCTTTTTTCATTGATAATTGAATTTAATGCAGGTTCCCCACTTGAGTCAATGGCTTCATTGTATGAAAAAGACAAAAAATACAAATGCACACCCTCGACCAACGCCCTTTTAGCAAATCCCTGGGACAACATTGTGCTTTGTGGGTACAGTAGTGTATATGTTATGCCATCCAGCTCATTGCCTACTCTTGTAGGCAATGAGCTATATGAGTGTATGGGTGTTACTGTGTCTTTGTTTAACACCTATATGGTTGTTACTGTGTCTTTGTGTAACACCTATATGGTTGTTACTGTCATTGTGCGGAAACATTTTGGAATTCCTGTAATGAAATTACTGTACTTTTATGATTTTGTTAGAAGAAGAACAACTTTATTAATCCACACTTTTTATGGTCACACAAACACAGCATGTTTTTGAAGTGGTGGCCGCCAAACACACACACATGCAGGGAGGGTGGCCCGTGGAAATTATGTCTCTGCTTTTAACCCATCCTGAGTTATGCTGCCCCTCCAGGGGCAGCCAGGAGCAGTGGGCAGCCTTTCTCGACAGCGCCCGGGGACCATTCAGCTCCAGATCTTTTGTCCACATCTTGGTCAAGGACTGGACAGGAGAAGCGATTCTTCGCATGTTTTTAATTGGGGTTCTGACTCCGTAAGGAGACCCCGCGGAGCACGGGGAGAACATGCAAACTCCACACAGAAAGGCCGGGAGATAACCCACCTGGGCACCCCGAGTCAACAGCGCCCCAGGTGGGAATCGATCCCAGGACCTTCTTGCTGTGAGGCAGCAGTGCAAGCACTGCACCACCGTGCCCGGAAGTGGCCCCAAAACACTCCCAGCACACTGCTCATAACTGAACACACACACACACATGCAAGATTCACATACTGAATATGCAGTGAAATGAAAAGTGGCGATGCTTAGCAGAATGTGCAAAAGAATAATATAAATAAGATGAATTGGGGGGATCAGTATATGCACAATATTTACAGTGAAAAGAGCAGCAGGAATGAGAAATCTAAAAGGCAACGAAAAAATGAAAAAATATAGAATAAAGTGAGTACAGACTATGTATGATTGCATGTATTAATGTTCTAAGTTATGTAATCATTTATGGAGTACAAATATGTAGAGAAGAAGAAGATCTTTATTAGTCCACACATATTGGTCACAACACACAGTGGGAAGTGGCGGCCGCCAAACACACGCGCATGCAGGGAGGGTGGCCCGTGGAAATGCGTCCTCTGCATTTAACCCATCCTGCGGCCCCTCCAGGGGCAGCCAGGAGCAGTGGGCAGCCATTTTGACGGTGCCCAGGGACCATCGGCTCCGGGTTTTACATCCACGAGTATGCTGATCTTAATTTGTTTCGTTTGTCTCTATCACTAGCAGTATGATAGATATTATCCATTTAATGTCTGTTCCCCTCATTCCATTGCAAATTCATTACATTGAATATATTTTCGTATTGAGACAAACCTCCTGGTAAATCATAATGTCCTTTCCTTACATCCGAATGTGGTTTATATTCCCGTCCTCGGCATTTCATTATTATATATGGTAGGGATAGATCTTGCTCTTTGTCCTGTCTTTACTTGTACATTACTTCCGGTTACTGTCCCAGAGGTGGATGCGCCAGTCATTTAGGCTTACCCACTTGTGTTCCAGACTTTCTTAATTTTGTATTTGAAATTATGCCTGTTACCTTTTCACTATTCAATATATGAAGGTTGTATTCATTCATGACTCACGTATATAAAACCATTCCAATGGTTTTTCCATCTGTTGTTTTAGTTGATTCAATAAAACACCCGGCGCGTGCCTCATCTGCCGTGTTCCTCCATTAGCTTGTTCGACTCCGGTATGGAAGCTAGTCAACATGATAGGATCCAGTTAAAGGAATTCCCCATCTCTCGTTGTTCTCTTTTCGAAGTCACAATGTTGGCACGCTCTTTGGGTACGCGCTGGTCGTCGATTCGAGTTGACCCGCAGATTCCTAGCCTTATTTCCTAATTGGCTGTCTCCCAAACCATCTGGCGACAAGTGCATAGTGTAGTTGCTTAATTTGGTTCCCCTCTGATAGAGAGAGTGGTCAAAGATTTTCCTTGCCCCAGTACAAAGTTACAGCGGCTGCCGATTACAAGGTTGCAGATCGGGTCTACTAAATATGACGACCATAGACTAGTATCGTTATTA
>PIJE02002301.1:11739-36739 GCA_002895965.2 Coryphaenoides rupestris
AAGGAGAGGGGCAGTTTGACAGCCTTGTAGGCCAGTACCAGTGTCTTGAATCTAATGCGAGCGGTTATCGGGAGCAAGTGGAGGTCACAGAAGAGGTGGGGGGGTAACATGGGAGAACTTTGGTACATTCAACACCAGGCGCACTGCTGGATGCGTTGTGAGGGTTTAATTGCGGAGGCTGGGAGTCCAGCCAGGAGAGAGCTGCAGTAGTCAAGGTGAGTGATGATGAGTGCTTGGACGCGAGATCCGACGTCAGGTTCAACAAACAGAACATCGTGGACTCAGGGAGAACGTCGGTGGTGGTCTGAAGTTGGCCTTCCCACAATCAAAGGATTGCATACAAGCGCCAATAAGTTCCCACAGGAATAAACTGCGGAACGTCTGGGATATCAGTTACAAGATCCCCATGTCCCCAGTGTAAATACAACATGGATGTGTAAATAAACTTTCGACGACATCATGTAAACAGCATCGCCGACGATCATTAACAAAACAAAATGGACAACATTGTGAAACATTATTACAACCATCACAATTACAACCAGCCATCATCATTTATAATAAAAAAAAGAAGAACTATCACTTGTATCTGCGTCTGCTTGCCTGGCTTATGTTCATAATGGTGGGAAATGCGGGAATGAATGCGAGGGAGATGTCGGTGGGAATGACTTTAATCAAATGTACATTTATTTTCGTCAGTGGAAGCCAACGTGGTGCGGTAACCATGACAGACTCTCACGAGAAAATAAAGATGACCTTTATCTCCACTTTAACCCTGTACACCCGCCCACCCTCTCCGGCCAGACAGATGGAGCCTTCACACAAAGCTCTCGCTGCTTCGCTCCGTCCACATCTCATATCTTGGACCACAGCTCACCGGAACATAGACAGTTCCTGACAAAACACACACAACACACAACACACAACACACACACACACACACACAGCAACACACACACACACACACAGCAACACACACACACACAGCAACACACACACACACACACACACACACAGCAACACACACACACACAACACACAACACACACACAGCAACACACACACACACACACACACACGCCGACTCCAGTTTCTCAAAACTCCACCTGCTCACATCTGTGTGTCAGAATGTTCCTCGGAATGTTTTCCCGGAGGAGAGCTGACCCCCGGCTCTGGGAAGCTCGGTCTCCTTTCCAGTTCGGTGCCTGGTGTCCGGGAAGAGAGGCCAGGCAGCCACGGTAACCACGGCAGCGCGGGTGCGAAGGCGACGTTTGGAACGATTCGCTAAAATACCCTCAATTCCGTTTGACTTTGGGTTTTGAGGTCACATTGCTCTCATGGAATAACTTTAAACGATGCATCATCAGAGAATGAACACTTGCTGTATTATGTGTCCTAGTTTTTTCAGGGGTAAGGCAGCGTGGAGTAAAACACGGTTGGGTTCGCGGTGAAGGAAGAACCGGAAACCGCCGGGAATCACCGGCACCAATTAAGACCGGAATGTTGGAGGCTGGGAGAGACGGCCGTGGCTACGGACGCCAATTGAGGATGAGTCGATGGACGAGTTTGGGAGAGGGTGGGCATACATCGGGAAAGAAGGAGGAGGAGAGAGAGGAGAGAGAAGAGAGAGAGGAGACGAGAGACGAGAGAGGAGATGGAGAGAAGGAGGATGAGAGACTAGGGAGAGGAGTGCAGAGAGTCAGATGGGAGAGGGGACGAGTGCAGAATTAGTGATGATAGAAGAGAGGAGTCGTTGAGGAGATGATAGAGGTCATGGGTAGAGGAGAGAGAGCAGAGGAGAGAGAGGAGAGAGGTAGATGAGTAGATCAGAATGAGAGGTTAGATAGGAGATCCGTGGGATCCAGTAGTTAAGGTTTATTAAAAAACATGAAAACAAACACAAGTTAATTCACTATATACAGTAATAATACATATTTGAAATGGGGGATAAAAACTGCTGGACGATCTCAAGCTATATATTGTCCTCTATTTGGTTGTTCAGGTCGTCGTCGTGGTGTTTGTCGTATATAATATTGGGTGTTGAGAGACTACATTGTTCAGGGGTTCTCCCGTTTAGTATTTTGTCCGAAAGCTAGCCGTGAGCTGGAGGTATGACGTCAGTTACAACAAAGGATTTCATTTCCGCAGGCGGAAAGCCGCAGGAATCAAGGTCTTTCCGAAAATGTTTTTCTCCGCACGAATGTTCCACAATGTTCTTAAGAACCCAAAGAGACAGTTTTGCTAAATTTCTGTGTGATTTTTCAGACGAAATTCTGTGGTTGGTGTGAGACGGCTTTAAAACACCACGCTTGGCTCCGCCCACTCACTCAGACAGAGACAGAGAGAGAGAGACAGAGAGAGAGAGAGAGCAGAGAGGTAGATAGTTGAGAGAAGAAAGGTAGAGGGAGCAGATAGAGAGGAGAGAGACATAGAGAACAGATAGAGAGAGAGAGAGAGAGAGAGGGAGAGGTGGTGTTGGCTGTGATGTTGAGACACGAACAGGACCCTCGGTGACCGTCACCGCCAGCGCACATAAAGCCAGCCTTCCCTCCAGCCGCCATGACGCCCCCCATGTTCTCCCCTCCGTCTCTCACTCCCACTCCCTCTCTCCTCCTCTCCCCTTCACATGGAGAACGGTCGCTCACGCTTATCCTCCTGTCCGCTCAGACATTAATCCTACTCAGTATTCTTGTTCATACGACGATCGGTTGTTTTTCGTGAATGAGGCCGAACGGGTACCGCAAAGAATTGTGGGACGGAATTATCTTGTGTTGGAATGGAGCCGGTCTCGCTCGGATGTCACGGGCGTGCGATGTAATTGGCCACACTGAGAAATCATTAGTTGTTACCCAGACATCAAAATGAATTATCCTCCTATTGCCTCCTATCGCTGAAACAGCAAGTAGCGAGAAGCTCCTGATTCGCTAATTTGACAAATTGCCAGAAAGCCGCGTGTTCCACCAGTGCCAATTAGAGGCGCATTAATGAGCTCCCAGGCCCCAGATGTGCCATTGTAATCAGAACTAGACTTTTATTCATTTATAGCAAGCACCGTTTTCGCTCACGCTACCTTATGATAGAGAGATACTCGAGATACAAGATCTATACAGGAACCTGAGAAAGAGACATAGAAAGAGAGACATATACACATTGAACAAGCACAAAAGAGTATGTGTACGACTGTGTGAGAGAGAGAGGGAGAGAGAGAGAGAGAGAGAGAGAGAGAGAGTGTGTGTGTGTCTGGGAGAGAGAGAGAGAGAGAGAGAGAGAGAGTGTGTGTGTGTGTGTGTGTGTGTGTGTGTTGTGGCAGCCTGCCTTGCGAGACAGTGTAGTGGGTGGACCGGGTGGAATAAAGCACACAGCGTTCAAACGGAGTGACCAGCGGCTGCTTACCCCGAGACTGGACCCAGTGGACCGTCCTGGTCTCCACTGACCTCAGGGTAAAGCAGCCGCTGGCCACTCCGTTTGACTGCATTCTGGACGTTTATTGGGAAAAATATGGACTTTATATTGGACTTACAGGTGTTAAGTTGCCTTCTGTTCCCCTCCCCTTTCCCTGTGTGGGAATAAATGTCTACGTTTGTTATGCTGGAACCTGGCTTCTGTCTGCTTTATTTAACAAGGGAAAGGAGAGGGGAACAAAAGGCTCAAACTCAAATTTCCTTTTAGTCCATCCGCCCTAAAAGTCAAAATGTTCCAAACAGGGTGGCCAGAGGCAGCTTACTGTCTGCCTGGCCTCTGTTCTCTGAGGCTTATATCCAAGTTGGGGGCGGAGTTTCCTCATCCTACAGGCCCTGCAGTACCACACCATGCCTCTGCAGCCATGTGGCGCATGGATCAGGCCACCACGGTGTGTGTGTGTGTGTGTGTGTGTATGCGTGTGTGTGTGTGTGTGTGTGTGTGTGGAGAGACTCAGTCTGCATCCGGTCATTGCGTCGTCATTGCGTCGTCATTGCGCGGCACGGGACAGCCTGCACACACCCGCCGTTTAAAACAGCCAAGCTACTGTAGCAGCCGCCATTTTTGTTTGGTTTTTTTTCATCCCAGGAGAAATGGCAACCCTTCAACTCCACACGCTCCAGACCTTCTTCTGTTTGTTTACCAACGGAAGGATCCAGATGTTCTGTCACGGTGATGAAGATGGCATCACGGCGGCGTCAAGCGAAGCGGCGTCACCATGGCGACCAGCGACAGTACATTGAGGGGAAACTAAATTAGCATCAGAGGGTTCGAGTCGAGTGGTGCTGGTACCACTGGTGTGTATATGCGTGTGTGATTGAGGCTATGCGTGCGTGCGTGTGTGTGGTGTGTGTGTGTGTGTGAGAGAGAGAGACTCCTGTGTGTGTGTGTGTGTGTGTGTGAGAGAGAGACTCCTGTGTGTGTGTGTGTGTGTGTGTGTGTGTGTGTGTGTGTGTGAGAGAGAGACTCCTGGGTGTGTGTGTGTTGTGTGTGTGAGAGAGAGACTCCATGTGTGCGTGTGTGTGTGTGTGAGAGAGAGAGAGAGACTCCTGTGTGTGTGTGTGTGTGTGTGTGTGTGGAGAGAGAGACTCCTGTGTGTGTGTGTGTGTGTGTGTGTGTGTGAGAGAGAGAGAGAGACTCCTGTGTGTGTGTGTGTGTGTGTGTGTGAGAGAGAGACTCCTGTGTGTGTGTGTGTGTGTGTGGTGTGTGTGTGTGTGTGTGTGTGTGTGTGAGAGAGAGAGACTCCTGTGTGTGTGTGTGTGTGTGTGTGTGTGTGAGAGAGAGAGAGAGAGAGACTCCTGTGTGTGTGTGTGTGTGTGTGTGTGTGTGGTCGAGAGAGAGAGACTCCTGTGTGTGTGTGTGTGTGGGGGGGGACTCACTGTGTGTGTGTGTGTGTGTTATCTCGGTCAGGATAAAAAACAAGCGTGAGCCCGTGTGTGTGCGTGACGTCACCGCTCCGTGATGCATCTCCTCTCTCCTCGCGGTGCACTTTAAGGTTTTTTTTTTCTGGGTTACGCTGATGAAGGGCTGGAGGCGGCGCGGCAGACAGGCAACAGATCGGCGCACCTTACCGACTCAGCGAGCGAGCGAGCCGGGCAGTAATGGGCGGCGCGTCGGCTTCCACGCGGGCGCCGATTTTCTGCTGAGTCGGGCGGTCCGTCTGCGGCCTCCCAGGCAGCGGAGCCGCGACCGCGCCGCAGACACAGACGCACGCGGAGCCGCGCGGATCTGACGGCAGATATTAATTAATCTGCTGCAGGAAGCCACACGCTGCTGCTGCTGCTTAATGTTGCACACCCAGCCTCACAACCCGCGTGCAGAATCATGACACACGCACGCGCACACACGCACACGCACACACACACACGCACACACACACTCGCTCAGTCACAGCAAGTGCACATCTAGACACTGCGGAGTCGTTTGTCTTGTGCACGTGTCTCACACTCACTCACTCACACACGCACGCACGCACAGACACACTTATGTAGACGCGCGCGCACACACACACACACACACACACATATCAAATGCCATAAAACCCACTTCTTCAAGTGCTAATGCTAATGTGGCATCTCGGTTGCCACGGGAGCGTAGATGAAATGCTGTCTCTGAGTGTGTGTGTGTGTGTGTGTGTGTGTGTTACACAGGCACACACACTCCATTTAAATAGCACTGGGTGTGTGTATGTGTGTGTGTGAGTGTGTGTGTGTGTGTGTGTGTGCATGTGTGTGTCAGTGTATTTGTGTGTGAGACTGAGAGTGAGTGTGTGTGTGTGTGTGTTCATAATTCCCAGTGAGTTGGTTAATGTCTCCGTCCTCAGCGGGGGGTCTGCGGGGGGCTGGGGGGGCCACCACACACATCCCATCTCATCTCACCGGGGTGTTTGAAGCCCTCCGGAAGCGGTGGGGAGGGGGGCTCTGGAGAGGAATACCGCTTTGCTCTTCATCACCAGGGGAATATACCCCACCAACCACCCACCCACCCACCCAGCTGGGATACACCGCCAGCCATATCAACCAACACCACGCCCAGCCTGTCCTGTCCTCCGCTAAACAGGAGCAGAGTCCTGGGTAATCGCAGTGTTAACCACTCGCTTTACAGGGGAGGTGAGGAGGGAGAAGTCAGGAACCACCAGGGATGGAATCAGCCTGGAAATGTAATTATTATTATTTTTTTATTCGTAACAGTGACTAAAATATGGTGTACAGTACTGGCGCATCGAAGATACTAATCGAGCGCCGTGAAGGTTAAAACAAACAACAACAAAAAAACAATCTAAAAAATCTATATTTATATGTTGAAAAAAATACCATATTTGCATTTAAATCTCTCAGCCGGGCTGTGGAGAGACACAGGTGTGTTGAATTAGGTCAGTGTTGGAGGTCCCAGGGTGTGCAATGACACGCGTGCACACACACACACACACACACACACACACACACACACACACACGTACACAGACACGTACACACACACACACACACACACACACACAGAGTGGTATTTTAAGTGGAGCACAGTGAGAGGCGGCAATTGAAACCACAACAATAACACACGTACACACACACACACACACACACACACACACAAACACACAGTCACAAAATCCCCAAATAATGCCATGAACCTCAAGTCGAGCGATATTTTATTTGTATATATATAAATATATAAATATTAGATATACAGTATATATATATATATATATATATATAATATAATGTACTAAACCACAACAGACTGGACGGGGTGTGATGTTCCCGGTGTGCTGAGTGAGGTTCTGTCAACGCAGCTTTCCAACGGTCTCAATCTGCAGTTTGCTGCATCATACACAGGACCCTCGAATCACATGTTGTACACACACAGGATACACACACACACACACACACAAAGCACGCCTGTTGAAAGCGTATGGTTGTATGTGTGTATGTGTGTCATACTATGATAAAGGGGACATGTTATGCCACCAGGTGTGAGTGTGATTAGCCATTGCAAGCCGTTTCACGATTGCCATGTGACTACCGTCTAGTGACGTCACAAGTGGGAATGTCCACCTAGATGTATGATTGCTAGATCAGTCTACCAGCCTACCCAGTGGACTGCACTGTACCGACAGCATACACATCTAGGTGGACAATCTCCCACTTGTGATGTCACTAGACGGTGGGCACGTGGCAATCGTGAAACGGCTTGCTTAATGGCTAATCACACTCACACCTGGTGGCATAACACGAACGAAATTGCCAACTCCATAAACAGTGATGAAGGTGAAGACATGTCTAATATGCCCACACGACTTTTGTGGAAAAATACAATCGTCTCGTTGGGGAAGAAGACGTAGAAAATACATTAAATTCGAACCTGTTTTACGGATCTAGCTTTACATTCCTCAGTCACACGACACTCCGTCACTCACAGCTGCTCGGTTGTGTCGTTGGGCACAGGTGCCCCAGAGAGCTGGAGAGCTTCATTCATCACTCTGGGCTGCAGATCTGCAACAACTGTGCTCTCTAAAACAACTCCCTCCCTTCCACACAACGGCAGAGAGACACTGAGAGAGACACAGAGAGACAGAGAGAGAGAGAGAGAGAGAGAGAGAGAGAGACGAGCGAGAGAGAGAGACATACAGACAGACAGACAGAGAGAGAGTGAACAGCTGCACTCTGATGAATGCCCTATATTCATTCCACAGGAAGCCGGTTCATCTGTCACTACTGATGCAACCCCTACCACTCCACCCACGCCCCCCCCCCCCCCCCCACACACACACACACACACGTTGTTGCACACACTGTGTTGCACACGCATACATCTTCACATTTTCACAATCACACACACACACACAATCACACACACACACACATTTTCACAATCACACACATACACACACACATTTTCACAATCACACACACACACACACACTGTTTATGCATACCAGCATACAAAGACATCGTCACAATCACACACTATCTTGTTCTCTCTCCTTTAGTCACACACACACACACACACACACACAGTTCCAGCTCGCTCTCTTTGTGATTAGACTCCCAGCTGGGCTCGACGACAAATGCTCCTTTGATGCATCTTCCCGGAGGCCAGAGCCACCATCCTCTTTCCTCCTCCTCCTCCTCCTCATTCATCCCCTCTCTCCTCTCTCTCCTCGCTTCCTGCATGACATTAACGTGACTTCCAGAGACCCCCTGCCAACTCTAACTCCCCCTCCTCCCCACCGGGCAGGGAGATCCAGGAAGAGAGAGAGCGAGAGAGAGCGAGAGAGAGAGAGAGAGAGAGAGAGAGAGAGAGAGAGAGAGAGAGAGAGAGAGTGGGGGGGGGGGGGGATTTCATTTGTATTACTTCCTCTGTTGAGATTTGAAGTTCTCGCCCCAAATGAAATGTCCACTCATAATGGCATTATAGCCTCAGCACTGACCTCCTTTCATAGAAGATTATACGGCATTCATTTTTTGGGGGGGGGGGGGGGTTAAGGGGGACTACAAGCTACGTTTAAAGAGAAAACCAGCGCTGAGGTGTAATCTGTGATGGTACCACCTCTGTACAGGTTAATGGCATGGGAACAGCCGGGTGCGCTCACCTGGTAACGGGGTCACGAGGAGGAAGCATCAACCCCCCCCCCCGTAGGAGGCGGTACACACTGTGCCACCCGGCGGCATAATCACCCCGACACTCTGACACACCACCGATAATCACCCATCATGCACTGGGGGTGGCTGCGCTCCGAGACTGTATTATTATTATTTTGTATGTTTGCCTTGATGATTGAAACACAACTTCCAGCAGCTTGCAGGCTGTTTATTGGATATTTTTGGGTTCATTTTGCACAGCAGACCGAGAAACCGCTTGTGATGTTTGTGAAGGTGTCCGTCACCACACAAGGACTCCCGAGTAACGATGTTGAGCGTGTCGTGTTCCAATGTTTAACGACAATTAACAGCGACGGACGTCTTTAGAGGGCTTAATTAATGAAGATGCTTAGCTTTATTGTGGTTGTTTATTTACATCGTTAATTGATGTTTATTGGTTTTAATGGAATGACTGCAAACGGAACTGTAGTCTCTGCTTTTTTTCAGCAGCACAGCCTCGTTGTTGTTGAACATCACTCAAACCGTCAGATAAACCAACCGTCCAATAGCGTAAACACCACTGTACCGCTCCCCCCCCAAGGGAGACCTTGGGGTCATGACCCCCTGACCCCTTGCGTTCCCCAACAGTTTACACGTCTGTGCTAAAATCCCCAGCGGGCTCGGCCTGAACTCTTGAGAGCTTCTATTATATTATATATATATATAAATAAAAATCATTCTTCCACCTGCTGAAAGCTAACCCTTTTTTTTGGTTAGGGTTTATGTGCTGCACTTACCTTGAAGCAAAGCCAGGTGAGATATCCAGATAAACATCGGCAACACAGAGACGCGGGGAAAAAGACGATCCAGGGACACGCCAGCGTGAGCGACGGTTATTGCACACGACTTTCTTTATTTTTTATTTTTTTGGTGTGAGCAGCACAACCGCCAGTACATATTTTAAACACCCAAATTCAAAATGTCCTAGTCTATCCCACTGAAATATATAAAAACAACACAGGATACACAAACAAACAAAAATAAAAACGACTTCACATAAAACCTTTACGACTCCATGGATAAAAGGGCGGGAAAAACATTAAATATTTTAGTGCACCGCTATAGGAAGAACTTACAGTAGCCTCTATATGACACAAACTCAGGGAAAATACAACAGCTCTTTTATTTTCTGTTATACTTCCAATGTATATTCATCACACAAACAATAAAAACACACTTCCAGTGGGGCCAAAATATTTCAGTATTTTGTGTGCAGTTCTTTGTGAGCCCCTCGCTCCACTGAGACCAACATTACCTACGTGACTGACCTGCTCTTCATCTGAGGAATGTTTCTTTAAAAACAACCACGATATATATTTATATATAAAGAGAAATATATGACTTCACGGCACTAATTAATCGGGTAATTAGTAGAGAATGCCCGTTTGTTGGGTTCGGAAAAAAAATGGCGACTTCTTGAGAGGAACGGCCACCACATTAACGCAAAGCCTGGTCCAATCAAGGGGAGGCGGCTGCTCAGCCTCAGCCAATGAGGAGCCATTGAACGGGGCGCTTAACGAGAGGATGTATACTTTGCTTTAAAAAGTATACAAGTTTTCAAAATAAAAGCACAAAGTGCTTCTCCAAAAAGCTACAGTACATTACGCTGACGGAAAAGCTTGGAAATCGAGAAAAGAGGAGAAAAACAAATCAAAGATAAATTTGGCACTTGATTGATAAGGTATAAAAATATACTATTCAAATTTCTCACAAAAAGGCACTTTCGATTTTTTTGCTGCTCACAGAACTGAGGGTTCAGGTAGTGTTTTGAATGCATATTTGTGCTCTGGAATATAACTTTCATTTATTACGTTATTCTTCTGACGGAGGGTCAGCCTACTGTAGACCTCAAGGCCGCCCTTATACGCATAAAATACTGCTGGACGGCTAGCTGGATTGTTTTAGCAGGAACAAGAGGACAAAACTGGACAAACACTGCTTACGGTTTGGAATATCCATTCTATGAAAAAAAAATAAAATAAAAAAATCCAAAAACAAGCTATATAAAACAAAATGGTTTTGTTTAGGCTAACTGGGAAACATTTGATTCGGTGTCTGTTTCTAGCTTGCTGGTGTACAAGGCAGGTTAGATGGAAGAAGGAAAAACACCCGTTTTTAGATTAAAAGAAACTAACAAAAAAATGTTAATTTCAGATGAGGAGCGAGTGGAGAACAAAAAAAAGTTAGTTGTTAGCCACTTTAAACCCTGTTTGTTTGCCGAGGAAATTAAACGTGAATTAGAATGTTAAGGCCATTTTGTGCAGATTGGCTCCTCAAAAAAAACCAAAAAAAACTTCGGGGAGTGTGTTAATGGCGTCGCTCAGTGTGTTAATGGCGTCGCTCAGTGTGTTAAAGGCGTCGCTCAGTGTGTTAAAGTGGTGCAGGAGATTAATGCCGTTAATATTTTGCTTGCGTCAGTGTCAACACCTCAAATGAGCAGATTATAAGCGGATAAATGTTTCAGGAGAGCGAAGATTTTAAATCAAATCTCAAAACGGCCGATGGGACAATATATATATATAGTGTATATACAGTATATATATATATATATAGACAGATATGCATATATGGCGATATATGTGTAAATATCTTATTTTTTGCATACTTCGTCGCCTGCCATGTCGAGTTTCACTATTCAGAATGTCCCTGTGTTGTGATGTGACAATAAAACACTTTGATTAATCTATAATACACATAGCATCTCTACATTATTTATATTATAATAGACCGTTACATTAACAAAAATGGCGGTATTATGCCAGTGGCTATTTCCAGCAGTACACACATCGCATGGCAGACCCCTCCCCGGCGGCCTGGTATTACTCGTTGGTCTGGGCCGCCAGCCCCACCGACTCTAAACGGGAAGGGAAGTGCTCTACAAACAGAAACAGATGGCACACACGTCCGCCTGGATCCCGGGACTTAAAGCCCCCGGAAGCAGAGCCAATGGCGGACACAGGCATACCCCCCAATTCCAGCTCCACCCCCCCCCCCCCCTTCCTGGTCACATTGCTGGCGATGCGTCTCAATTATGTCCCGCTCATTCGACGCGTGGACGCGGGCACGGCGGCGTTTGTTACGGGATATTTGTTGCCGCTCTGGTAGATTTGAATACATGTCTTTGTAGCTACAATCACCTGACCGCCATGTCTCTGTTGGCACTTTGTACAAGGTAAATAGCAGCGGTTTCTTGGACTGTGTAATCCCGTTGCTCGCCAGATACTAGTATTATACCTCTCTCTCTCTCTATCCCTCTCTCTCTCTCTCTATCCCTCTCTCTCGCTAGGATATGTATTGAAGCTGAGCACATGCTAATGACGCAAAACGGTGGCTTGTGTGTTTCGCGGGATATAACCAAAGTATGCATCGTCCGCTATATATATAGAGAGAGAGGAATACGATAGACATCCCTGTAAATACCGTTACATTAACAAAATGGCGGTGTTATGCCAGTGCTATTTCCAGCAGTACACACATCGCTGTGCCCCCTCGCATGGCGGACCCCTCCCCGGCGGCCTGGTATTACTCGTTCTGGCGCACAGCCCACCGGCTCTACGGAGAGGGAAGTGCTCTACAAACAGACAACAGATGGCAACACGTCCCGCTGCGATCCCGGGCTTAAGCCCCGGAAACAGAGCCAATGGCGGACACACATACCCCCCCCATCCACCTCCACCCCCCCCCCCCCTTCCTGTCACATTGCTGCGCTGCGTCTCAATATGTCCGCTCATCGACGACGTGGACGCGGGCACGGCGGCATTTGTTACGGGATATTTGTTGCCGCTCTGGTAGATTTTAATACATTTCTTTGTAGCTACAATCACCTGACCGCCATGTTTCTGTTGCCACTTTGTACAAGGTAAATAGCAGCGGTTTCTTGGACTGTGTAATCCCGTTGCTCGCCAGATACTAGCATTATACCTCTCTCTCTCTCTCTCTCCCTCTCTCTCTCTCTCTCTCTCTATCCCTCGCTCTCTATCCCTCACTCTCTCTCTCGCTAGGATATGTATTGAAGCTGAGCACATGCTAACGACTCCCTGACGCAAAACGGTGGCTTGTGTGTTTCGCGGGATATAACCAAAGTATGCATCGTCCGCTATACGCAGAGAGGTCATATCATATCTCGGCTCATTCTCCCGGAAGCACCCACGGACGGACAGCAGGAGGACGAAGAGTTGTTGTCACTGAGACAAACACAAGGTGGGGTGGGGTGGGGTGGGTGAGGGGTCAGGGGTCAGGGTTATTACAGGTGGTTTTGGTGGGGTGGGGTGCGGGTGGAGGGGAGAATGAAGAGTGACAGCAGATTTTGGTTTTTTTTTTGTTTCAGCAACACAGGTGCGAGTGCATGAGCAGGAGTGAGGGACGGAAATCGACTCATCGTGCACTTTCCGGTTAGGCTGTGTGTTCATCTGTGTGGTGTGTGTGTGTGTGTGTGTGTGCATCTGTGTGTGTGTGCGTGTTCATCTGTGTGTTGTGCGTGTTCATCTGTGTGTTGTGCGTGTTCAACTGTGCGTTGTGTGTGTGTTTATCTGTGTGTTGTGCGAGTGTGTGTGTGTGCGTGTGTGCGTGCGTGGCGGTTACAGTGTTGCAGGAGGCCGACCCCCCAATTAAACGTTTGCGTTAGTCCGGAAACCAGACCACAGGAGAACATTCACGCCACGGGTTAAGAACACAAGACAAAAATATCAGCAAGTTAGTAAAATTCTTACTAAGAATGTTTTATTAAAATAAAATGGCAAGAGGTTAATAAGAAAAAACAACAGCATACACCATGAAACTAAACGCAAGCATGTAAAATACTTTATGACAAGAAATAACTAATAAAGTCGCTAATGAGTTAAACAAGCTAGGAACTGGCAAGAAATCAAAAACAAAAAGTCTAAACCAGGAAAGGCAACGCTCCCAACAAGAGAGACGGCTGTTCAGAGATCTACAGAGCTGGGGGGTGGGGAGGTGGGGGGGTGTGGGGGGTGGGGCTTATAATGAAAATAATAATAATAATAAATCATTGCAGTGTATTTCATCAAAAAAGAGGAGTCAGAAAAAACTTGATTAATATACATATAAAATGAGTTTTTAGAAAAATACATTATAAACCTGTAACAATGCTGTTAATTACATTATCATACATGTGGTAGGCAGGCCAGAGAGAACACAGTAGGTATATATGGAGTCCCCTCGCTCGCCAGCCGCGTATAGAATGACACAGCAAGGTGTAACATCGCACAGGGGGGTTCATAATACTGTCAAAACGCTGAATTGTCATCTCTCTCGATTTTAATATTGCATTTCAGTTTAAACTAAGTTTATAATAATAATAAGTAGAAGAAGGATCATGATAATACTGGAAAAATAATGAATCTGTAACAGCCTAACCGGGGGTATATAACGCATAGAGAAGCAGGCGATGGCCGCATCGGAGATTTGGGAGAATTCTGGTAAAAATCGAATCTATATTTAGAATTTTTTTTAAGCGTTTACGTTCACCTAAACGCCGCGCTGTGTTCAATAAGAGATCTGCGTGGTCGGTGAGAACGGCGTCGCTCAGGGCTGCGTTTCGGGAGCCCTGCGGCTTTCCCCCCCCCGCCGCTGATAAATCACAGGGCTAAATTAATAGTGGGGGCTGCCACATCTTGAACGGCCCGTTTGAGACCCCCCGTTCCCCGCAGACGGGGAACGCTTCTCATTTTGAAACAAAGCTTCCCCCTGCAGTCTCAAACTCGATGGCGTCCTATGATTGATTTTATGTCTCTGTTTCATGATAATAAACTGGGGGGGGGGGGGGTCTGGCTGATCTGCGTTGCTACTGGGGGAGGGGGGGGGTCTGCTCTTTGCTGGGGGGGGGGCGAGGAGAGTCACAGTCACCCAACGCGAGGAGGACCCGACGGGCTCAACAGGGATTAGACTCGAGCCGCCCCGGTCCCCGAAAAGGGAAAGAGAGCGAACCTCGTCCCAGCGATGGCGTCATCAAGTTAAATGGCCATCAGGGTTAAAACATACAAAACAAAAAAATCAATATCAAAAACAAAACGTCAGGAAGACAGACCCCATGGCACATGTTTCAGCTGGTCCATCGACCAAGCTAATTCTTTTTGCATAGAACAACTTTGGTAGTTCCGACGTACGAGGAGCTACCCTGCACAAAGTCTCCCTCTCCAGCGCTTAAAGGGGGGGTTGGGGGGGGGCCGGGGGTATTAATCCAGAGCGAGAACGGCCGCAATCTGTGACGTCAAAGCTGGACTCGTAACAAGTCGCTTCTCATTTGAATAAACCCATCATCCTGCAAACATTTTCGGGGAATATTTTTCCGACGACGGGGACGTTGGATGACATTTTTCTTAATACCCCCCCCCCCCTCTCTCCTCCTCCCCTCCCCTCCCCGTCATTTAACACGAGTCTCCCCCCCCCCCCCCCCTGCGCCGTTGTCGTTGTCGCTGGATATTATTGAGCGTTATCATAATACTTGGAAAAACTTAAAACTGTTGATAAGGCACTTTGATTTGATCGCTTTAATCCTCTGTGGGCGTCCGTCTCGGGCCGCCCTTACACCCGCGCGCGCCCGCTAGCGTCTAAGGTAACAGCATTCCTTCTGACATCTCCACGGTTTACTTTCCTGGACAGTGTTTTGAACGTTCCCCTCTGCACGTTTGAAGCTTTATTTATTTTTTATTCCTTTTTTTTTTTCTCTACTTTTTCGATATTTTGTAACTGCAAGGTTAAGTATAAAAAGCTAAATTTGCCAAAAATAGATTTGTTATTCTCTTCTCCAGCACCCTGTAAAATTATCTAATTTTGTTCACCTCTGTATTTGTATATGCAATGACAAGTTATCTACATTTGTATATATTTATACATATAGATATATATTTATATCTATATATATATATTTAACAGGTATGTATAAAGCAATTTAAACAGGCAGGCATGGCTTTCACATCCTATTTTTTTTTGTAGAAATATTTAAGGGAAAACATGACTGGGTGGGTGGGGGTGGATTATCATCACAGAGGCGTGGGACACATTGTGGATGCGCTTGCTCACCGTCTCAGTTGAAAAGAAAATATACTAAATCGTTGCAACAAAAATCATAATAATAATGGATTACTAAATTAGCGAAATGAGCTGATTTCACTCATTTCAGGGGTGGGGGGGGTTTGTATCCGACCGCCCTCGTGTTATATGTTACGTCCTGAAGACTGGAGTTGAGGGAAAAAAGTAAAACAACCGAAAACAAAATTAACCCAAACAACTAAAAGACATTTAGTTCATCCATACATACTCACTTTTATAAGTCTGAGATGGATGGGGTGGGGGAGGGGGGAGATAAACTTGGCATGGTGTTTGCGGATACACAAACTTAAAACTGAACTCTAAATAAAAGAGTTTGTATGGAGACTCCCCGGACCCCCACCCCCCCCGTTCTCTCTTCCTTCCGAAAAACATATCGTAGCTAAGTAGCGTCTTGGCTTAGTGTTAAAGTCCTGGTCGTCCCTTCACAAGAGACTACAGCAAATATGGAAGGAGACGGTTTTTTGTTTTTTTTTCTCCACCCTCGACTTTCTATTCAAACTAAAAAAAATGCAGGCACCGCAACTTCACACCATCACAAACTCTAAAATCATCAAACAAAACCTCCAGTAGATACACAAATTAGACGTGTATTTCTCTGGGGGGGAAAAAAAATAATAATAACCCTTTGGCTAAATATGCACACGTAATACTTGTTTCGTCTATTTGATCACAGCTCGTAAATTAGATTTTTTTTTCTTTTCATTTAGGCACTATATACTGTATATCATGGAACAAATCGTTTGGGTTGAGGGTGTTTGCATTAGTCCATAAGTAGTTCTGGTTATGTTTATGGTTTATGTTCCAATGGCCGCTACACCCCCGCCAACGCATTCCTACGCTCGCTATTGGCTGGTTTAAAGCACACACCCGTCTCCCCAATGCCCCGCCCCCTGCCCCCGCCCCCTGCCCTGCCCCGCCCCCCTGCCTTGCCTCTTGGACCGCCCCCCCTCCCGCCTGCTCAGCACAACATTAGATTGCGTGTTGGTTAAAGGGTTAAATGGCCGTGTGTTTGGGCTAATCCTTCAGAATACAAACAAAAAAACCAAAAGGAACCCATTCAAATGAAAACAAAAAATAACAGCAGAGACCCAAAATCAAGTGGAAAAAAATTAATGACAATTAAAACAAAAAGCAAAAAAGGCAGCAGTAGAACAAGAGACACAGAAATCATAATTAAAAACAAAACCAAAAACAAGCTCCAATTGCAATCAATTCAGCCATGCTTCAAAACAGAAAACTAAAGAGAACAAGACAGACAGGCGTTGTTGTTTTTGTTTGCTTGTTTGTTTGTTTGTTTGTGAGGGGGGGGGAGGGGGGGGGTTTCTCTGGAGAGGCACACCCAGAATGTGTCAGCATAACATTAGGTCTCGGTAGCTTCATAAGAATAAGAATAATAAGAACAACAGCACTACTGGTGAACAAACAATGACAGAGTAATGAAAACCAGTCGGTGAGTGTATACTGTATGTGAGTGTATGTGTGAGCGTTCTTTTCCTTCCGTATCTTTCTCCCTCTTTTCCTCGCTCCCCCACTCTCTCTCCCTCCCTCCCTCCCTCCCCCCAGAATAGGGTGTAGTTGGATATGAGAGGAGGAGGGTGGTGGTGGTGGTGCTTATGTGTGTGTTTGTTTAAAGGGAAGGTATCGGGGGGAGAGCGGTGGGCTTGGGTGTCGGATTCTCGTGTGAGCTCACCGAATTCCCGGGGCTCAAAAGTGAGGGGTGGGTGGGTGGGGTTTGGGGTATGGGTGGGGTTATGGGTGGGGGTGCTGGTCTTTATTGCTATATAATTCAGTGCAGACTTATGAGTAAAAAAAAAATGTGGGGTACACCCAAGTATGACTCATCGGGGGTGGGCGGGGGGGGGCGGAGGCAAACGAGGGAGAAAGATCGGGAATTGAACTCGACAAACTGGGGAGAAAGTGTGTGTGTGTGTGTGTGGTTACGTTTTGTTATGTTGTGTTATGATGTCTGTCGGATTACTGTTTCTTTTTTTTTTACTGTTTTCCTCTTGTTTTAGTTTTCATTTTGTCAAGACATGGTGGTTAGGGTAACTGTATGGGCAGGTGCCTCTCTCTCTCTCTCTCTCTCTCTCCCCCCCCCTCTCTCTCTCTTTCTCTCTCTCTCTCTGTGTCTCTCACTTGCGTCCGAGAGGCTAGCAAAAGGCAATTACCAGTTAACTGATCAGCAGGCAGGCTTGGGGCGGCTCGTCATTGGGTGAAGAGTTCAGAGGTCAGAAGGTCATGTGTTAGTTGCCGGTGGCGGCTAGGTGGGTTAGAAACAAAAACAAACAAAAAATAAACAAACAAACAGAAAACAAAGATAGAAAGGATATTAGTGTCAGCAAGGAGAGACTGGAATGACATCATTTTAACAATAAAATGAATGCAATCTCTGATGTTGTTGTTGTTGTTGTCGTCCCCCCCCCCCCCCCCCGCTACGTTAACCCCCCCGCTAGTAAGAAGCGCTAAAACCCTGGCTAATCTAGGAGGTTAGCTAGCATCGTGAGCGCGTCCCTACACCACAGCTAGTAAGCCCCGCCCCCAACACCACCCCCCCCCCCCCCCACCGCCTCCCCCTTCCCAGTGAGCTAACTGGTGGGTTTTTTTTCCTTTTTAAATCAACAGAAGCGCTATGTTTGGCCCCTCCCATCACCCACAAACGGCAGCGAAGAAAGGTCAAACATACATCACTGGTGTTTTAGTTTGGTTTGAGTTGGAATGCAAGTTACAAACAGGTGTGATTAGTGGTGAAGGAGCCTTAGTTCACTAATGTTATGCGATGGGAACCAGTGGCTAGTGTTATATGTGTGCAATGAATAAGATGAATCGCCGATCTCCGATTCTTTCTTTATTTATCTTTAGATTTATTGTATATTCGTAGAGATATATATTCACAGGAATCATAAATACATTTGATATAAAAAGTGCTCGGGTATAAAAATGACAGTACCTTGTAATACAACTGAAAGTTCAATATATATGGACTTAGGCTCTCTGATTCCTCTCTTTCTGCAATAGTTCTCATACACGATAATAGGGGGTGGGGGGGGATTGCGTGCTACCTCAGCTTAGGGTCCGTGTAAAAAAAAAAAATTACAAATAAAAAAAATACAAATAAATAAAAAGCACAAGGACCTAAACTTTGTGTGTTTTTGTGGGGGTATTTTTACGGGAAGCGAACTGGGTGGTCCGGCAGCGTCGTAGATTACTTCTGATCTGCCGATTTGTGTGGAATGGGTGTGAGGGTTAACAGTCGGGGCTGTACCCCCCTGGCCTCCCTTCAGTCGCCTCTAACCTCCCATCAGAGGAATGTAATGTGGGAGCAGCTTTAAACACCGCCTGGCCGAGGCGCTCTACCCGCACTCGGTGTGCTTCTAAAAAAAAATCTAAAAACAAATGCTACTAAACTACCACTAATGATAAAAAAATGGTAGTGAATGTAAACCAAAAGCGTGCCTACCACAGACGACCACTTAATTAACTAGTGTGTGTGTGTGTGTGTGTGTATTTATCAAGTAGAAATACGTGTGTGTGTGTGTGTGTGTATGTGTGTGGAGGAGGGAGGAGGGGGCGTCTAGATACGTTGCCGTGACGACAACGATACAGTAGGAGAGGTTTTCCTTTTCTATCTCTCTATCCATCCATCTCTCTATCTAAGGCATCAAGGCATCACAGTAACATTGCAGTGCGTCAGCAGTGTGTGTGTGTGTGTGTGTGTGTGCGTGTGTGTGGGCACATGTGGGGTTCTAAGACTGACCTCTGTCAGAGGTCACAATCCTTTGGTAAGGATGGACTCGAGAGTCATGCCGTCTCACTTTAGAAGCCATTGCACCTAGATCGTAACAGGTCCCAAAGGTTAGACCTCCATTCACTTTGAGGAGGAGGAAAAAAAACATCAACATGACTTTTTTTTTGTTGCATCTTTTTCGTTTCTTTTTTCTTTCTTTGAAACAGTAAAATCACATTCACATTTATTTTTTCTCTCTATCCTTTCCTTCGTCAAAACATTATTTACACTGCTCTGGCATCGATTACACACAAGTGACACACAAAAACAATAATACTATCTCACAGAATAATATATAATAATACACATAATAAGACACAATACAGATAGCTTTTCTTTTCTTTTTAAATCTAGAAAAATGCTTTGATAAAAAACAATATTTTATATATATATATATATATATATATATATTCATATGCTTTCAGAGTTTAACTTGGTAATTATAAATGCATAACTTAGGTACTAAAATGTTGCACAGTGCTTAGGGTTTGATCAGGGAGCGGTGGGAGGGGGCGGGGCGGGCGGTCGGTGGGGCAGGCTCTCTGGGCGGTGGCTGGTACAAAAAAATAACCTGACTCTTCCTCTGGGATCTACAGAGAGAAGAGGAAGAGGAGGAAGAGGAAGAGGGCTCTTTATTTTGAAAGGTTGGTAGAATCAAATAGCGCTCTTATGGCAATTGAATAGTGCCGGGCACCACCTGCCTCTCTCAGAACTCCCTTCCTCTCAGTTCCTCTCCCCATCCCTCCTCAGTCTCCCCTTTCATCCTCATATTTGTCAGAACTGATTTCCTTCTCCCTCCCACCTCCCTCCATCTTTTGCGTGTTGATGTATAGATGAGTTATTGGCGGGGAGGGGCCAGGGAGGGAGAGAGGTAGGGAGGTAGGGAGGTAGGGAGGGAGCTAGGGAGGGAAGGAAGATAAGGGGAGAGAAACATGACTTCTTGAACTCACAGAGACCTGTGTCTGGATCCTTTGGTATTTTGGGGTTCTAGTGGGAAGACCCCGGAGACTACGGGGTCTAACCCTTAGGCCGGTCCCCGCCTAGGCCTGGCTATGGGCCGGTCCTGCCTAGAGATCTGACTTGGGGCCGGTCCCACCTAGGCCTGGCTAAGGGGCCAGTCCCGCCTAGGCCTGGCTATGGGGCCAGTCCCGCATAGGCCTGGATATGGGCCGGTCCTGCCTAGAGATCTGACTCGGGGCCGGTCCCACCCAGGCCTGGCTAGGGGCCAGTGGCGGGACGTGAGCGGAATGGAATATAGTCAACAACAGAGGAGTGTGTGTGTGTGTGTTGTTTGGCAGAGGACACGACACAACACAACACTACCTCCTCCTCCTCCTCCTCCTCCTCCTCCGTTGTCAATTCAGAGCTGCAGGTGGCCTGGAGTTTCCCCCTCACTTAGCGAAAACAGGGATACAACGGCCCATGCAGCACAGCCAGCCGTGAGAGGCTGTGTGTGTGTGTGTGTGTGTGTGTGTGTGTGTGTGTGTGTGTGTGTGTGTGTGCGCGATCAGCTTATTATTGTCAATACGATCAATAATAATGCAAATCAAATCCAATTTGACGACAGAAATAGATTCTTCCCCCTCCTCCCCTCCTTATATGGATTTGAATGAATTTGTGCTGGACAACAACAACAACATAAAAGTACACACACAGAAAAAAACAAAAAGGATTTTGTGCATTCTCGAGTGCCCAGTAAAGCATGGACCGCCCATCACCGCCCCCCCCTCCCCCCAGCATCTCCACTCCCAACGACCCTGGATAATAGGCTCCAGTGGGGGGGTCTGTACCCTGGTGGGCACACACTCATAAGGCAGTCACTAGACTCCAGGGACGTGAAATATTCATCCCGGAATGACATCGTGCCCAATCACTAGGATCCCTTCCAATCCAGGGTCCATATTTAAAACACATTTATTTTAGTAGTTTTAGTTTTTTAATGTTTATCATCATCAGAGATGTTTGATTCAAATTGGATGAAATTGAATTCAGGGTGCAACGGAGGGTGACTGCGTTGGGGAGGGTGCACGGAGGGTGTGGGAGCGGTGGGGTTGGGGGGTACATTAAGTGGCGCTACACAGGACACCAGAGTGTGGATGGACAGAACGTGTGAGCGCCGGGCTACGGTCAGTCAGAGAGCGTGGAACTAGCGCGCGGGCATGCAAGAGGAGAGTGGATCGGAACGCAGCGATGCCGGGTTCAAGGGCTCAGGGGCATCCCATCGGATCAAGCAGATGGTGGTGGGAGGGGAGGGAGGGAGGGGGGGGGGGGGGGGGGGGGGGGGGGGGGGGGGGGGGGGGGGGGGGGGGGGGGGGGGGGGGTGGGGGAGGGAGGATGAGGGGAGGAGGTCGGAGAGATGAAGTCTGGACGGACATGTGTGATTGTGTGTATGCGTGTGTGTGTGTGTGTGTGCGTGCGTGCATGGTCTTGTTGCTAGACACTCTATGTTCTACTATACAGGAATTGATGTCTATTGGTTGGCAGTGACTCACTCTGATGTGCTTACAGCCAATCAACAGCCTTTGTCACAACCAAGTGCGCTGATTGGCAGAGTGTGTGCGTGTGTGTGTGTGTGTGTGTGTGGGGGGGGGTTCGGGTACCGCAACGAGGACTCGAACGCAACAGCATGACGTCATGGTTGGCATGGTGTGAACATGGAATGGGCAGATCATGAACGTGTGTGTGTGTGTGTGTGTGTGTGTGTGTGTGTGTGTGTGTGTGTGTGTGTGTGTGTGTGTGTGTGTGTGTGTGTGTGTGTGTGTGTGTGTGTGTGTGTGTGTGTGTGTGTCTTGGGGTGCGCTTACGAGTCTTGAGGTTGGTGTCTCTGTATGTCCCGTTGAGAATCGCCAGCTCCATCAGTTGCATCTTCTTCAGATTGTCCTCTCCCTCCGCCTGTAAAGACAGACACACACACACACACACACACACACACACGCGCAGACACACACACACAAACACACACACACACATTAATTCACATTAACTCCCCTCCTGCTAATCGTGAAGACTCCGCCTCCTCCTCCTGCTTCACACACCAATCGAAACCATCAATCAGGGCAGTGGCGGTTCCTGCTTCACACACCAATCGAAACCATCAATCAGGGCAGTGGCGGTCGTGCTTTTTGTGGGTAGGGGGATTGAGATAACACCTGAAGGGCTGTCGTCAGGCAGAGTGGCTCGGGGGGGGGCAGGGAGAGAGACGTGACAATCGAGAGTGCATATTCATAATCCATATCAGAGCAACGACGACTGTCATTTTGTGTGTGTGTGTGAGAATAACCCCCCCCCCCCCCCCCCCCCCCCCCCCCCGCCTGGCAAGTCATGCCAGGCGCGTCAATTAAAGGTTTGGATAAATAAGCACAATGGCGGGCCACCATTACCCGCCAAATTAGGGGCTTGAAAATTATTCACAGAAAGCAATTAAGATAGCAAAGCCCCCCCCTCTCCCACCCAGCACAGCACCGCCTCTCCTCGTCCACCGGCAGCCCCCCCCCACCCACCCACCCACCCCCACCCATTTCCCCCGGAGCGAGCAGGCACTCAATAACCATGACAACGTAAAAGGGACCGGCTGACGTCCCAGGTAGTACATCATACTTAAAGCGCTCGCCTTTTGTGATTCCCTCTACAAACCGAAGGGCATGCAGGCTGATAGATAAGGCCTTGTTAGTCCATGTTCCGCTTACGAGCCTTTTGAAAAAAAGAAAAACGCTGCAGTGGCGCCAGGCTCCCGCCGGTCCAAGTGCCGTCTGTTTTGATGCCTGGTTTTACCCCATTAATCCACACACACACACACCCACACACACCCACACACAAATTCCCCTTTACGCATTCCTTTAATCATGCAAACACACGAACGCAATGGAAGTTCATACAAAAACACATGTATTAAGGTTACTCAATAGTACACACACACACACACACACACACACACCACACACACACACACACACACACACACACACCACACACACCACACACACACACACACACACACACACACACACACACACACACACACACACTTCTCTGTCCCACTGTTCTATTTCTGTATGTAGCCCATCCTGCAGGAGTAATTCATAAGTTCAGCGGCAGACTGCTGCTCTGCTGAGCCGCGGGAAGGTAACTGAGGAGAGGAGGGAGGAGATCCACGAGGAGAGGAGAGGAGAAAAGAGGGAGTGAAAGGAGAAAGAAAAAAAAGGAGAGGGCTCAAAAGTTAAGCCCTCCCCCGGGACCACTCCTCAAGGCTGAGAGAGAGAGAGAGAGAGAGAGAGAGAGAGAGAGAGAGAGAGAGAGAGAGAGAGAGGGGGAGAGAGAGAGAGAGAGAGAGACAGAAAGAAAGAGAGAGAGAGGAGTAGAAAGTGAAGTCCTGGTTTTCCCCTCCTCGACTATAATAAAACGGCGACGACTTCAGAGAAGTGACAGCGCTCAGTCGCGTGACATTTCCACGAATCACACAAGTTCCCAATTAAAGCAGTGGACTGCTTTAACCCTCACTCCCCCTCCCCAGCCCCGCCCCCAAACCAGTAAACTCCAAGCCCTCTTCCAGGGAATAAATAAATAAAAAGGCGGGAGGCTCACCACCTAACGATGGCATATGACGAAGATGCAGACCCCCATTAAGCGGAATACATCCATGACTGACTGGCTGACTGACTTGACTGACTGGCTAGCTGACTTGACTGACTGGCTGGCTGGCTGACTTGACTGACTGGCTAGCTGACTTGGCTAGCCCAACCCCCCCGATGTCAACACGTTCCTGGGCCAGCGTCTCGGTGTGAGGAGTAAAGCGCTACTTGACATGCTAGGCGGCGACGCGCGCGCCCACCGGGCTAATTAAACACGGCGTGCGCAGGTCATCGGTCAATGAGGATAACGCACGCAAGCTAACCCGCCACCTCACAGGAGCGCTAACATAACAATAAATACTTTTTAAAAATCACAGCTAATTAGCCAGCCATGGGAAGGAGGTACGAGCGCACGTATGTAAACAGGTGCACGTGGACAAACAAAGGGGGAGGGGAGAAACAAAAACATACACCTGGAGTATGTGTGTGCCCCCACACAGGTCAAGTTTTGTTTTCACACGACTTTTCACCCCTCAGGTGGACACAACATATTTACCTTTAAACAAGTCCTGACTGTGGCTCATTGAGGCCGCGTCCAGCACCCCGGCGCCGGGGTAAAACAAGCTGCCATCCTGTCCGGGCTGGCTAAAGGGCGCGACGCCCATGCCTGCCCAGGGCCTCTTACCTAGAACCCCGCTGTGGTCGATGGGGTACTCCAGCAAGGAGGTGGGCGCCAGTGCGTAGGGGTAGTCGTAGGGCGTGGTGTAGATGATGCTGCCGTCCGGCGACGGGGGCACCAGGGTGGGCGCGCCGTTAGGCATCATGGCCGCCATTTGGGGCCGGATGAGGTTCATGAGCGGGGGACCGCCGGGCGTGGGCGGCCGCATCCCCGGCGGGGGCAGCACCTGCCCCTGGGGCCCGGCGATGAGGCGGGTGCCCTGGGCGGCCGCCGCCGCCGCTGCAAGAGAAAACGCAAG
>PIJE02002301.1:41739-74845 GCA_002895965.2 Coryphaenoides rupestris
ACGCCGAACACGGTGAACAATACAAAGGACCACCAACACACGAGCAGCAGAGAGCACACACGTATGCATCCTTGTAGCCACTGGTACGGTATGCTAGTCAGGCAGTACGTACACACACGCGCGCACACGCACACACACGCACACACAAACACAGGGTGTGAAAACAAGACACAAATAGACCGACTCCCTGGGCCAAAGGAACAGTGGGAGTCCTTGCCGTGTGTGTGTGTGTGTGTGTGTGTGTGTGTGTGTGTGTGTGTGTGTGTGTGTGTGTGTGTGTGTGTGTGATGGTAGTGTGTGTGTGTGCTAGTAGTGTGTGTCTGTGTGCTAGTTGTGTGTGTGTGTGTGCTAGTAGTGTGTGTGTGTGTGTGTGAAGGTAGTGTGTGTGTGGCCTTCTGGCTGTAGCTCCAGAGATACGGCACGAAAAACACATGTAGGCGCTGGCGGGGAGTCGCTGTGTGTGTGTGTGTGTGTGTGTGTGTGTGTGTGTGTGTGTGTGTGTGTGTGTGTGTGTGTGTGTGTGTGTGTGTGTGTGTGTGTGTGTGTGTGTGTGTGTGTGTGTGTGTGTGTGTGAAGGTAGTTGTGTGAAGGTAGTGTGTGTCTGTGTGCTAGTAGTGTATGTGTGTGTGAAGGTAGTGTGTGTGTGTGTGTGTGTGTGTGTGTGTGTGTGTGTGTGTGTGTGTCTGTGTGTGTGTGATGTATGATGATGGATCTGGAGGGTGGCAGGGGTTAAACGGGCGCCGGGGAAGAGGGTGGCGTCATCCATCCAGCCACCGCCGCCCCCCCAGCCCCCCGGCAATGGTGGCAGGGAGGCGGGTGAGGAGGGGGAGAGGCAAAATAGAGGGCAGCAAGAGAGCACGGATGCTGGCACACAGAATGAGGCGCGCACAAGTGTGTGTATCTGTGTGTGCGTGTAGGTGTGTGTGTGTACATGTTCGTAGGTGTGTGTGTAGGTATGTATGTGTGTGTGCAGGTTTGTGTGTGCAGGTATGTATGTGTGTGTGTGTGCGCGTGTCTGTGTGGAGGTGTGTGTGTGTACATGTGTGTGTCCCACTGCTGAGATACAGTGTCCCTGTATTCCACACACACACACACACACACACACCCCCGCCCACCCAAATGAGCACGAACCGTCCCCCTCTGCTCTCACATGTATAATGCATGTCCACCGCCACCCCGCCACCGCGTGCAGAACGACGCACAGCTCAGCGCTCGAGGCTTCCTCCACGTTTTATCCCGCCCTGACCTGCGGCCCGCGGCGGCTAACACAGCAGCAGCGGCGTTACGGTTGCGGCGGCGCAGGAGATGCTACGACCGCATTAAAGGGGCATAGCGATGCGCCTGCCAATGCCGGCTCTTGACATCTCTGCCATTTGCTCTGTGTGTGTGAATTGTATTTTTATTGTTCTATTGTAATTATTTCTCCATTGTAATTATTCTATTGCTATGCTACCTCTGGCACAAGAATTTCCTTCGGGATTAATACAGTTTCATCCCATCTTATCTTGAAATAAAAGCCCCTTGGACACAGAAGAATTAACAGGCCTACATAGAATAATCAGCATGATCTGCTGTGATTGGCAATCCCCCCCAGATCAATGTTTGATGAGGAGCAGTGAGGCGGCCGAGGTATCGCGGCTTTAACGTTGCGATACCCAAGGTGCCGCCACAATTACCCCGCTTCTCAGTCAGCATGCATGGCAACCGCCATAAAACATTATAACAGTACACACAACACACACACACACACACACACACACACACACACATATATGCAGTGATCCACCAGCGTCTGTGCATGTGTGTGTGTGTGTCGGAGATGAGGAGGGAGGGAGGGACGGAGGGGGGGTGGGTGAACAGAACAGAAAAGGGAAGTTTTTCCCCTTTCCCTATAATGCATGCACAACACACGGGCACACGGGCACGGCAACACACACACACCACACACACACACCACCCACACCCAACCCAACACAAAACACCCAGTCACACCAAACACACAACACGTCAACACCACTGCCATCGCAAAAAGCACTCAATGAAGCTGCTCTATCCACAGGAATCAGATTCAATCAATGAGGCCTATTTGTGAAACCAGCCGAGCGGTAAAAGCTATCAGGGATGGGAGGGGGTGAAGGGTGGGGGGGGTGAAGGAGTGGGGGGTGAAGGAGTGTGTGTGTGTGGAGAGGGTGAGTCATGTGCCACTGCCTGCCCGCCCTGCGGATGAAGTCGCCGTGCGAATGACAAGCAAGGGTGTCGATTTGCTCACGACACCACAAACACACACGCACACGCACACACACACACACACGCCATTGAATCAGGCATGTACAACGCAGCCGAATAAAATGCACATGATGCACACACACACACAAAACATGCTGAACCGCCACCTGCACAGAATGTCCCTGACAACACAATTGACGACAAATCAAAAGACACGTGTCTGCGTGTGTGTGTCTTGCTGTGTGTGTGTCTGCGTGTGTGTGTCTGCGTGTGTGTGTGTGCTGCGTGTGTGTGTGTCTGCGTGCCATGCACTACAATAAGGAACAGATGAAGTTGGCAGACGCATGAGGCTAGCGGCCAATTCCCTTCGACATTCTCCCATTCCAACCCCACCCGAGTACCCGGGATAAACTCAACAGGCGCATGCGATGATGATGGGACGACAGGGGAGGGGCCTATAGGGGTGGGGCTGAGAGGAGGGAGGGAGGGTGAGAGGAGGGATGGAGGGAGGGAGGGAGGAGGGAGAGAGGGGAGGGTTGAGGGTGGCTGGGTTCATCCGGCATGAATCAACGTTTTGAGTCTCGCAGTGCCGACGCCTGGAACGGTGAGCAACAGAGAAAGCAAGGCGAGGAAGAAGATGACGAAGATAAAGAAGAAGAAGCAAAATAAAGAAAGCAAGGACAGGATGAAGTCGAGAACAGAGTGGGAAGAGGAGGAGGAGGAGGAAAGGCAGGAGGGAGGGAAAAAAGACAAGCTTGGGGCCAGAGTTCAAGAGAGCGGCCGGCTGGCAGATATGCAGCAGAAAGGGAATGTGGAATATGAAAGGCTGAGAGAAAGCTGAGGGCGAAAACCAATTTGTACGTTTCCCCAGCGAGCAGACACGTCCCCGCCGCCGACACTCTGCCAATCACAACACGCTCTCAACACACACACACACAAACACGCATATAGGCTCTCACACACACTGTCACATACATCACACAAAGAACAGACGCACACTAAGGATTTCGAGACACAAACAATATACACACATACAACGGGTCCAACGTATTAGAAATAACTGTGTGTGCATATTGGACTGCCTCAACGGTGACACGGTAACACAGCACACGAGACAGATCAACACATACACAACCGCTACACACACACGACAACCCGTACACACACCGGTACAGACACACCTACACACACATCAAACAGCACACAACCAACACAGGTTTGGTGTTCTTCTTCCATACTCCTCCAAATTACTCAGCAGTAGCCAAGTGCCTGGCCCGCGGAATCTCCCTCCTGGGACACATAAGCAAGACCGAGCGCGTGGGGAGGGTGGAAGAGCAGGCAACAGAGTGGAAGAGAGCACCAGGCGGGGTGTGGAATGGAGCAGAGAGGGGAGAGTGTGTGTGTGTGGTGTGTGGGTGGGTGGGTTCGGCGGCTGTATGCTGGGCCCCTGGGAAGGTGGAGTAGATGACTTCATGGGGTGGTGGTGTTTGACGGTTGGGATGACTGGAGAGGGGGGGGGGTGGAGGGTGCAGCCTTGGGTTTTTCTCTTCCCAGTTTTCGCCTCCCTCTCTCCCCCCCCTATACACACACCACACACCACCACGACACACCACACACACCACACACACAACATTACACACACACACACACACACACACACACACACACAACACACAACACACACACACACACACACACACACACACCCACACACACACACCACCCAACCCACCCCCCATCCCGCCCCACCCTAGTTCACTCCCAAACTCCCAACATCTGGTTGCAAAATGATTACACCTCCCCTGCTTGGTGCTGCCAAGAGAAACTTTATCACAAGCAACTAATTCTCCAGGACGGCAAGGAGGAGGAGAGAAGGGAGAGGAAGAGAGAGAGAGAGAGAGAGAGAGAGAGAACGAGAGGGGGAGAGAGAGAGAGAGAGAGAGGAGAGGCACGAGGAACGGAGGGGGTTCTTGTTAAGAGGTTCAAAACTAAATAAGCAGCAGCCCGGCGAAAAAAAAAGCAACCCCAGAATCGATTCCAGCCGGGCCCAAGCTAACTTGTAAGCAAAGTTGGTGTGAAAACAGATTCAGTAAGCCCAAACATGCAGACGCAAAAGTTCCACTGTGCAAAACGCCATCATGCGCCATCTTTTATTTACACGTTCTTCGGAGCAGAGCTGGAATCGCTAGTTTTTTGGGGGGGTTTTTTTCTAATCTGCCGCCACCGCCACAGCAAATTTTCCCTTCCCTCGCCTCGCGTTGCGTTGCTTTGCGTTTTGCCTTTTGTCGAACATATCTGCCAGAAGAATCTGGCATCAACTCTATTCCCACCTCCTTCCTCCCTTCCTCTACCCCCAAAGACTAACAATGCAATCTCCTGCAACTCGTCATCTCAGAGACTCTCTCCCCGGCCTCAAAACCATCACACGCCTCTCACAAAGCCTCCCTCATCCCCACTCCCCTGCCCCCCCCCCCCCCTCGCCGTCAGTTAGCGACTCTGCGCCATTAGTCATGCTAAACCACTAGCACGCTGCATCATTAGCATAGAAGCGAAACCTGGCTGCAGTCAGATTAATACAAACACACACAGACAGACAGACACGCGCGCACATGGACGCGCGCACAAGCACACACACGCTACTCCGCCCCATTACTGCCAATCACCACTCTAGGTACGGTTTTGAAAGCCATGCATATCCAAGTCGTGAACCAATACTTTTTCCCCCCCGAGCAACTGGAGCTTGCATAGACTAGCGAAGGGCATCACAGACAAAAACGCGTCCGTCATGTCTGCTGTTTGCACGGATCTGCGCTTTTGGGGGAAGCTAACGAGGGTGGAGGTTGTGCATTTGAAGAGTCCGCATACCTGGTGGAGAGTTCTGTGTTCTTTGAGGGTTTCCGTTAAAAAGGCCTACGTGGTATTAGTGCAGGTGGTGGCAGCAGCAGCAGCAGGGTCCCTGGACCCGTGAATCCCATTTTGTGTGCCCGAGTGTTTTATTGTGCCCGAGGAGGACGAGGACGAGGACGTGTGTGTGTGTGTGTGTGTGTGTGTGTGTGTGTCTGTGGCCTTGGTGTGCCCACAGCACCACAGTTGCACTTTGCTTATTTGTAAAGTTGACCCTCCGAAAAAGAAAATGGTCCAATTTCAGCATTACCGCCGAGAGCAAACAGAGAAAAGGCCAATGTGTGTGTGTGGGGGGGGGCGCAGAAAAAGTATGAGCAGCCTTGTTTACCCGCTGAAATTGAGTCGGTATTTTCATGTAATTTAGCGGAATTAAGAGAGGATTAAAGCCCTTGGAAATACCCGGGCAAAGGCGAAGCGTGGTGTGTGTATACAGAGAGTTAACTCCACGATGCGGACGTATAAACGGAGGGAGACAAACGAACTACGGCTGTGTTTTCGGTGTGGGGGGGGGGGGGAACAAAACAAGGCGTGAACCCTGCCTGCAACCCACCCACTCAGGAGACAGCCGTTTGGATCTGACTCCTGATCGCAGCCACCTCCTTATCGTTCCTCCGCAAACCTTTTGTTCGAAAGGTTCCTTTCCATTTAACTCTGACTTTCCCCTTCGTTTCATTGTCCTTTCCCCGACTCCCTCCCTTCCCTCCTTCTAGTCGTAGTAGTGAGAAAGCTTTAACGTCCCCAAGGGGTAGTTTGTCTCAGAACATAGTCATACAGAAATAAACCATACAAATGTACATACAATACACACACATACACATACAAACACAGCTAGCAGTCACCAGACTCTCTCACACACACACACACACACCACACACACTCACACACACACACACACACACACACACACTCTCCCCCTCATCCGTCCCCCTGCCAGACGCTGTATTGTTCTGCCGATCTGTGATCCCTTAATGTCAACCAATTGAGCGAGGGAGTATCTGGGAGGGATTTGTATCGCGGTGGGGTGGTGTAGGGGGGGTTGGGGTTTGACTTGAGGAGCTTTAAATATTTCCGGTGGATTTGCATCTGATCGCGAGGATGCGACTCGAACCCATCATCCCAAGTCCGCGCCAAAACCGGGGGGCAGGGAAGAGACAAAGCCTCGATGACCCCGGCAATGAGCTTGCCGGACCGGTTAGCCTGTGCTCTGACCTGAGTCACCGCTGAGAAGCTGGAGGAGGCACCTCAGGGCTCTGCCTCAGCAACCCCCTTGCCCGTTGGCTCGGAGGGTTCCGGGGGTAGCCTCCGACAAATCTGCAGCCAGCCAGTCATCCTCGGCTCTTTTGTTTTGCCCGTTTGCTTATTGAGTCTTGGCCACGTGTTCCCCCACGATCCCCAAAGCCCTGATCTCTAGAAGAGTCTTTGGACGGCCACATAGAGACACACACAGACTTTAGCTGCATGGTCTGGGCAGCCAAGCTTCAATCTGTTCAGCTCAAGTTTTTATCCCAGTGAAATGAGTTGTCATTGGGCACTGTAACACAGCAACCGTCTCCCCCCCAGTGGGCAGTCTTATTAATATAGCGACAAATATGAAAAACGGTGGCTAAAATCACAGCTAAATGCTATGGGTGTTGAGCTGGCTACAACTGCAACATCAGCAGAGTTCAGTCTACTGGGACCAGGCTGACTGGGGGGGGTGGGGGGTGGGGATGAGTCTGTTTAGGGTGAATCCTTCTCCAAGGTCTTACTAGGAGATGGGACTACAGATCAGCACACACAAACCCAACCAGCGATCCAAGCAGGCATATTAGACCCGGGCCAAAAGCATGTGGTAAGACAAAGGCGAACCAAAGGGGAATGTGTGCTCAATGGAAAAAAAAACCAAAACAAGAAGTACTATGAGTGAGTGGGGGGAAAATACGAGAAAATACAAACGCTGTTGCTATCCTTCTTGACGCTACGATCAATCATTGGCAATGTTTTATTGATCTTTGACGGCGAACGGCACCGAATCCTTTCTCCGGGCTAAACAGATAAAGAGAGAAACACGGGTGCATACGCACACGTTCCCAGAGCGGAGAGAGAATGAGTCCAATGGAGGAAATATCTGAACTCTATAGGAACAAAAAAGGAGAGAGAGAGAGCGAGTGCGAGAGCGAGAGTGAGAGAGAGAGAGAGAGAGAGAGAGTGGAAGAGAAAACATTAGGAGAGAAGGTGAAAGAGGAAAAAAGACCACAAACACAAGATGTGTGAAGACCGTGTGGAGGCGGGCAAGGGGAGCCGGTAATCTGGAGTTGGCCGGCTAGACTGAGAGAGAGACAGAGAGACAGAGAGAGAGAGAGAGAGAGAGAGAGAGCGCAATGGGTTCTGAGGCGGGGGGGGGGGGTTTGGCAGGACCCGCCGTCACTAACTGTGGGAGCCCAGATCTGACGGGCGGACGGACCCTGTGGGCTCCGGAAGGGAAAGGCCAAGCTCTACAGAATCCTGTTCTCCACTGAGACACACAGCACACTGGAGAGAGTGCGCGCGAGAGGGCAAGATGATGAAAGCTGTGTGTGTGTGTGTGTGTGTGTGTGTGTGTGTGTGTGTGTGTGTACACAAGCTCCCTGATGCTTGGCCGTACTTAGGCCCACAGGGTCCCCAAACTAATGTGGGTGGACGTCGGAAAATGCATTTGTGTGTGTGTGTGTACCAGAGAAGGTGCACACATTTCATATGGAAACGGACCCTGGGGAGCTCTGGGCTCCAACACACGACTGCATTTCCTTGTGTTTCATGCCACACACACCCACACACACACACCACACACACAACACACACACACACACACACACACACACACACACACCACACACACACACCACACACACACACACACACACACACACACACACACACACACACACACACACACACACACACACAAAACTTTAGCATTTCCTTGGCCCCCACCGCTATGAATTGATTAAGGGGGCCTTCAAAGAGAAGCAAAGCGATTGGCTGGGAGCCGGCGGGGGTCTCTCTCCTCGGCTGGAGGAGGAGGAGGAGGAGCAGGGCAGATTAAAGCAGCCTAGGCATCCCAGCATGCCTCGCTGCACCGCGGACCGGATCAGGGCCCCGCCCCCCCCCCTCGACACCCTGGAGGTGTTCCTGGGCCAGGTGGATTAGTGAGCAGGAAACACTTGGGGGGGCGAGCGGGAACAAGGCGTGTGTGTGTGTGTGTGTGTGTGTGTGGTGTGTGTGTGTGTGTGTGTGTGTGTGTGTGTGTGTGTGTGTGTGTGTGAGAGAGAGCCTGTGCATATCCACGTGTGTGTGCGTGCACAGCTCCTATGTGTATAGACCTATGGGCCTGTGTGTGTGTGTGAGGAACATGAATGAGCTGGCGGGGTTCGTCCGGTTCCACCAACTTTAATGCTGGCAGCGCAGGGAGACGCCACCTCCACCTCCACCAGGGACCCAATTTGCCTTTAAGACCTAAATGAGGGAAGCAGGACAAGACGCAGGAGCAACTCCCCTCAGAGGGAAGACTAAAAAGAGAACCATTAGCAACAGGGTGATTTTTCACCGAGAGAGAGAGAGGCAGGAGAGAGAGAGAGAGAGAGAGAGAGAGAGAGAGAGAGAGAGAGAGAGAGAGAGAGAGAGAGAGAGAGAGAAAGAAAGAGAGAGAGAGAGAGAGAGAGAAAGGAGGAGATTGGGAGAGAGCAAGGGATAGAGCGAGAGAGAGAGCGAGAGAGCGAGCAGGCAAAATATTTAATTCAATTGGAATTTGCAATGTGCTGAGGAGGAGGAGGAGGAGGCCCGCCCTGCCTTTGCGAAAAGAGTCCCGTTAGAGTCCTGATGTGGGGAGGAGCAGGGTGAGCGTGTGGTAAAGTTATGCCCACGCGCAACATACACATTCAACTCGATGCGGAGTGGAGCGAGCGAGGCTCAAAGCCACGGGTGGCGCGTGTGCCGCAGAATAAACGTGTTGATTTTAATTGAACGATCACCTCGAATGCCCCAAATTAATAATGAATGAGCAATTTTCCCAGCCCGCGCCCCGAACAACCGGGATAATTAATGGCGTGACAAAAGCCGTCCTTTTAGTACCAACCACCGATCCCACATCTGATTACTGGGGTGTGTGTGTGTGTGTGTGTGTGTGTGTGTGTGTGTGTGTGTGTGTGTGTGTGTGTGTGTGTGTGTGTGTGTGTGTGTGTGTGTGAGCGGTGGATTCTAATTGTGCACGCGTTCGACTCCCACTGGACCCATCCCCACCATAATGTCTTGCATTCCCCTCGAGTCGGAGCGCATACATTTTACTTTGGATAAAAGCATCCAAGTGGCATATTGTAATTATTCCATGACTTCCAGGTTAGCCATCAGCAGATGAGGTCTGCGGGGGGGCCCAGGTTCTGGAGGTCCAGAACGCTCTCCGCAGGCCCCGGCCCCGCGCCACCGTGGACAGAAGCTCGCATGTGTGTGTGTGTGTGTGTGTGTGTGCCTGCTTCACAGTGATCGGAGGCCACGAGGATAAGGCCACGGGGCAGAAGGCTTCTCCCCACGGGACGTGCGCTCGAGTGGGGACAGAACCACCTGTCCGCCCCCTGGGAGAGTCGAGTACCGCCGGATACCGGGAGGGACGGACAGATGGAATCAGGAGGAGGCGGCGAAGGAGGAGGAGGAGGGTGGCGGGGAGGAAGGAGGACGACTTTCGTCCCAGCCATGCCTGGGACATAAGTCTTCATAACCCTGAGCATGGATGGCAGATGCAGAACAGACAAGAGGAAAACCAGGGCATGAATTAAGGGGTGTAAATAGCAAGTTATTAGGAACACATGATCGTAAACAACCATCTGTCCTTCATAAAGTAACACGCCCATTCACACATACAGCACTGGGAAGGAAATTAACAGCATGAATACAGGACTCGAGTGTCGAGTCGTGAGCTGGCGTGCTCAGCCCTGCTTAAGATGGCCCTGATCCGTGTTGCCGATAGACCAGCACGTGATCGGAGGCCTTGGGGGGCGCCGGTGGATACACAGGAGAGGAGCCTTCGATCCACCAGAGAGAGAGACTGAGCAAGATGGCACGGACGCGCGGCGAGGAAGGGAGCACAAGAGATGAAACAAAGGAAGAACAAGCAAAGGCAGAAACTAGGGACGCCCTTGGTCGATCCGGCCACCGATCATTAACGGTCAACGTGTGGCCCAACATGTCTTCATGTTCCATTTATATACTGTAATGCGTGTTCCTAGAATGCCAACACAATTAAATGCATGAAAAGCTCAGGCTTAATAATTATAATAAGTATGAAAAAAATTGAATATACAACTGGAAAGTTCACTTATTATCTTCCAGAATAAAGTCACGCGTCCGTTTATATACATGGCTGCCCTGGTTTTAAAGGAATTCCTGAAAAAAACTTGTAGCCTATATTTCATTGTAAAAACGTGTTAGGGTTAAGATGGGGATGGCCAAACACACACAAAAAAAAGATTGGTTCGATCCGTATCTGCCTAAAGAACACCCTGATCGGCATCCCGAGCACGATCCCGGCACAAAGTTGGAGCCAAACAACAACGGGAATGTGAGAGCGCGTGCCGTGTGTGTGTGTGTTTGTTTGGGGAGATAAGTGCCATTAAAGCCACGCAAGGCAAACACAACAACACAAAAACAAAAGAAAGGCCCGTCGTCATAAATTACGCAGCCGTGTCGTTAACAACCTGATCCTGCCGCCGCTGTAAATGTAACAAATGGCGGTGTTGGGGTAATATACGTCTCCCTGCTCTGACTTTTATGATCTAGAGACGCACAAGAGTGAGAGAAAGATAGACAGAGAAACAGAGAGAGAGACGGGGAGAGAGACAGAGAAAAAGAGAGAGAGAGAGAGACTGGCCTAATTAGGAAAGCGCTAGCGAGATTTTTCAGCAGCGCAGAAAGAGAATTAAAGGAGATGCATAAAAATAAATGTACCCACCAGATTCTCCGAGCGGCTTAACAAAAGGTGGCTTAATAAGGCTCAGTGCCTTCTCTGTGTGTTTCTGGGTGGAATAAAATGTCCGCGTATGTGCGTGCAGAAATGCACACGCTATTCGTCCTTTAAAAAACGCTCTGAGATGGGGGGGGGGGGAACCTGGGTAAACAATTAGCTACCAGAAGCCCTTGTCTGTGTGTGTCTGAGCGTGTTACATAATGCGCTGGATCTTGTCTCAGCCTGCTTCCAGCTACTTCTGAAGTTCACTCTCTTGGCTTCAACTGAGAGAGAGGCCCCAATTATGACTATTTGGTTACAGCCTTGGGGATGCACCTATATAAAAACAGGAATACACCGGCCCCCGTTTGTGCCGGTAATCTTTCTGGGCTGAAAGGCCACGCTCACGTCAACCTCCACTGATGGAGGAGAGTTGGCTGATGAACCCGCGAAATTAGTACCGCACCTGTCCCAGCGTGAGCCAGCGTGTACAGTACGCACAACAACACACACGTGTGCGTAGGCCCGGCTGACACGACCGATCACAATCACCCTTAGACGCGCCTCACGGAACGAGACGACACAAGGCGCCTTGATCTCTATTGGCAGAAGCATCTAAAGAAACGTCCGGCCCGCGTCTGACTAAACCCGTCGACGGTCAATTCCAATTACGTGTCACTTCCTCCGCTTGGTTAAACGGCGAAGGCTCCTCCACACCACACCACACCTCACCGCATCCCCACGGGGTGTGTGAGGGGAGACTGGACGGGCCTTCGCATGCAAGACAGAAGAACCAGAACTAGAGCCAGGTTGTGTAGACGACGGGGGGAAGCTATGGATTTGGAGAATAAAGAGAAAATGGGGAAAGAAACGCGTTCAAAGTTCACATTCAACATTCCACATTCCGTTTTCCCGGGTCACTGGGAAAACCAACTGGAAGAGATGAAATTGAGTGCGTTTAATCAGGCCGGAAGCAGCGAGAAAAATGTGTCAAAATGTGTCGTCATGGACGCACACGCGTGTACCGTCCATGCGCGCACTGCACATACGGCAGTGCTGGAGCGTCCCGGGCAGAGGTCACCGGGGTCAAGCGACGCAATTAAAAAGATGATTAACATTCTAGAGGGAGAGGAAGTTAACGGCATGTGACTGGGGGTGGGCTTGTATGTCACACCAACACACATGACACACATAACACATACACACACCCACCCACAGAACACACATTCACACACACACACGTGTCATACGCAATGCGGCCCAACATTGTGCAACAGGGAGGGTGGGGGGGGAGATCAGGAGGTTAATGCAATCCAATCCAAATGCTTCATTAACCTGATGAAGGTAATGATGGCCTATGGGGATGGGGGGGACGGGACGGGGGTGATAGCCAGCCGTGAGTACGTCAGCACCGTTAGACTACGGCTCACGGTGGCCATGTTTCTGACCCTTTAAGACAGGGCTGTCAAACTCATTTGAGGTTGACGGCCGTAACAGACCTTCCGTGATGCCTCACGCGCACGGTACACAGTAACAGTAAAGCCCGACGAATTCCAGGTAACTACCGACGTGCACCAGCCAATCAAGAACCGCCCCCCCTCCACCATCTCCCCCAACCCCTCTCATCTCATCCTCATGGGCCTGACTACGGTAGCACGCTTGGCAGGATCGCACGAGACGTAGGGAGGGAGGGAGGGTGGGAGAGAGAGAGAGGTAGAGAGAGGTAGGACCTAGAGTAAATACGAGAGACGTGTAGTGGCGGGCGTAGGCCTAGCAGAGTGTACACATCATTAATTGGCGAGGCGCACATGGATAGATGCAGCCAGATGGTGTTTTGTACTCGTTTGTCATACACCGCTGTCAGGGATATGAGAGAGAGAGAGAGAGAGAGAGAGAGGGGGAGAGGGACAGAGAGAGAGACAGAGAGAGGGAAAGAGATGCTGAGAGACACAGAGAGAAAGAGAAAGGGCGAGAAAGATGCCGAGAGAGAGAGTGAAAAGACAACATGGGAGAGAGAAAGGGGCTAAGAGAAACTGGGTGAAAACAGAAGTGAAAGAGAGAGATAGTGAAACAAGAGAAGGTGAGAAAGATAAGAAGACGCCAAGAGACACAGGGGGGAAGGAAGAGAGCGAGAGAGAGCGAGAGTGAAAGCGAGAGAGAGAGAGAGAGAGAATGAAAGACCCAGAAATGACTGAGTGTGTTTATTCTCTTTTCACTGTGCCCAGTTCCAGTCTTCTGAGAGTTCTTTCTATCTTTCTGATGCCGTCGCCAAAGCAGCATGGCGAGAACTGGGCGAGCGCCGCGCTCACGTACGCACGCTCACACGCAGGCACGCAGGCAGGCGGGCACGCAACACCCCGCGATGGAGAGGACCTGGCGTCCACCGCCGGCCATCTGCCATCGCCACGCTAGACGCCGTCCCCGCGCCCGACCAGCGGGAGCGGAAAAGAACCACCGGCGTGGAGAAGACAAGGGCGGTCGGGCAGCAGACGGAGAGAGAGAGAGAGAGAGAGCGAGAGAGAGAGCGAGAGCGAGAGACGCGAAGAGATGCAAAGACACAGGCCAATTAACGAGTGAGGCTGTGCACGTTTGCGGGACACTGAAGAGAGCGAGAGAGAGACAGAGAAATTGAGAGGGAGGGAGGGAGGGAGAGAGAGGGAGGGAGAGGGGGAGAGGGGGAGAAAAAGATGTAAGGGGAGGAGGAGAGGAAATCAGAACATGGAACCCTATGGAGAGGCACGCAGAAGCGCCCAGGGCCGCTGCAGCACCATCAACCTCTGAGATTACAGCATTAAAGTGAAAGAATGGCTTTCCCATGCAAAACGGCACAAAAGAAACCCTCTCTTAATTTACATAATGTGTACAAAGGCTGTGCAAGGGGGGGGCAGGGGGGGGGTGTTTGAGTGAAAATAGACCCAGAATAGCACATTAAGAGTGGCAATAGAAATGTGTGTGCGTGTGTGTGTGTGTGTGTGTAAGCAGGAATAACGACCCAGCTCCCCGTCGCGTGGCAAATGGAGATGGTGTTGGAGCTGCTAGCTAGGCTGCTGCTGCTGCTGCCGCCGGTGTGTTCTGCCTGTGGATCTGTGCAGAGACACTCGCTTTGGCGGCGGGAGGGAGGGAGGGGGAGGGGTGTGTGTGTGCACGGGGGTCTGCCAGCTGTGTGTGGTGTGTGGTGTGTGTGTATGTGTGTGTGTGTGTATGTGTCAGTGGTGTGTGCGCCTGTGTGTCCGTGTGTGTCTCTTTCTCGCTCTCTCTTTGTGTACTTGAACTTACTTTGCCTTCTGTGCTTTTTTTTATTTGTATTTATTGATGTTTTTATTTTCCCCTCCAATGGTTACTGACGAAAACATTGCTGCGACACACACACACACACGTCCGTTGTGTAGACGGGTTATTAACGAGTGAAATGATGGCTGTGCAGACGTCCAATGTCGCGTTGGGGGCCGGTGTGTCCTCACTACAGTCTAGTGTATTATGGTGGTGAGTCAGGGTACAAAGATTATAAACTGGTAAGGCTACGACCTCCGTTCTCTGTGTGTCTCTCACAAAGAGCCCCATTGGTTACGAGAGCGTCCATACGTTGTAAGGAAAACACATTTTGTTGTGACGGCCTTGCTTCTGTTGGCCAAGTCTACGTCCATGAGCTCCACTGAATTAGTTTAGCGTTGAACAAGCCATGGGCTGAGGGGGCCGCTAGCGTACAAAATCCAGGGCCTACCAACAAGAGGACATAAAACTATGTTGGAGAGCAACGTATCAATGCGCCATCAAGGGAAAGGCGAGCGTATTAGCATAACAAGCTAAGCGACGGTAACCAAGCAAAAAAACATGTTCGAAATGTCATCAGAATGGCATTTCGAAGTTATTATAAGAATTTCAGTTCCTATTTCTCTCTCTCTCTCTCTGCGTGACTGGTGAGAGGAATGCTTTCATGTGCATGAAAGGTACAGTTGCGTGTTAAATGATAGTTGTCCACAGGTTGTCGTTATTGCATCTTAAAAAAAAATAAAAAATACACATTTTATCGATTCAATACAGTAGTGCATACAGTTGCAGTTCCTTGAACATGAGAGAAATATTTCTATACGTCGTCTCCGCTGCTTGTCGAGAGCAATAACTAAACAATATCCTCTGGGGATTGTGTATTGTGCCAGTAAAGCATACCATGGCACTGGGCAATAATGAAATATTATAGTCGATATTCTTCTGAACGGTATTGTATCGCAATGACCCTCGGTTAGTCTGTTTACACTTGGGTATTTTCAATTCACAAGCATAATCGAGATCTTTATCGATAGTGTAAAATCATAGATAATGATAGCACTTTGTTTCATACTGTCCATCCCCTAGCACAACGGGCTAGTGGAGCAGAGGCTAGCCCGATAGCGGGGGCGGGCGTCTTTCACTGTGATTAGCATGTCTTTAGCAAACCTAATGTGCTTTACTGGCTGCTCGTTTCCTAGGAAACGTGGTCCTCACGGGTTTGGCTTGTGCTAACAGAGCGTCTTAAACACCAACAAACCCCCAAGACCCCGGCATGATCTCCACAGAGACGTGCTATGGGATGCATGCAGAAAGAGAGAGACCAGGGGTAGTAGCTCTAGAAGAGATCTTCAATGTGTATGACTTACAGGGATTTTTGGGGAAGGAAACTTGCTGTTGCACCAACACAGGATGTCGAAAAAAAAATCAGTGTCGCAATAACTCATCGAATCTCGACTGCGATTCACGAGATTAAGCGGGGCTTGAACGGGGTCGCAAGGGTTTCTGGAGCCGGTGTCACACGTGGCTCGTCTCGCGTCGACCTCTGAACACCGTCGCCATCGGCTAGCCATCGCTCTTCAACGCTCCTGCCCCGGTGTGGGGCGTTTCCCGCCAAAAAAATGGCAGCTCAGGACCGGAGAAGACCGCTGAGGATTTATGATATCCATAACTACGCCCCGACAGCTACCCCTGTCAAGCATCGGGAGGGCGTGGCGGTGGATACACGGCGGTATAGACGAGACACGCGCTTCCATTAAAGACACGTACGCATTGGATGCACGGTCAGACAGCCACATCTGCACGTGTGCAGGAAAGAGGGAGGAAAAAACAGTCACCTTGGAGCTTGGGCTGTCACATCTGCCAAGCCTCCCCCTGCAGAGTGTGAGCATCAGTAATGGATCTCAATAAGTCGTCACGTTGAGTCCGCGACGCCGCGGGGCGACACCAACGTATCATAGCCCCCAAAACCGCGCTAGCCACGCCAAAGCGCTTAGCCCAGAGCGCTACGCTAGCACGGTCGCTTCCCACATCTCATTATAAGCAGAGTATCGTGTTTTTTTTCCCCGAGTGCTCGCTGGTAAATACAATGGAATCGTATCGGTTGGTCGTGCCATGGCTGGCATTTACTCCGCTGGCGGGTAGCCGCGCGTGTGTGTGTGTGTCGGCACGCTCGATTCAATTAGCCCACGTCGTCGGCTAGCTACGTCTCCCTCGGCTAGCATAACCGCGGTCCATTAACGGCCGTGTGTGTGTGTGTGTGTGTGTGTGTGTGTGTGTGTGTGTGTGTGTGTGTGTGTGTGTGTGTGTGTGTGTGTGTGTGTGTGTGTGTGTGTTGACGGCAACAAAAACAACACGCTCCTGTGAAGAGCCGCCGCGGTGCTAGCTTTGTGGCTCCCCGGTGGCCCCGGCGTACGAACCAGAGCTCGGCGAGACGCTGAATTCACCCGGCCGCATTTATAAATATTTGAAACGCAACGTGATGGGTGCAGTTTAGCTGAACCCTGATTTAAGCCTGATTATCTGATTAGACGTGCCGTTAGAGGGGGGGGGGGGGGAAACGTGTGCGTGGGCATCTTTGTTTAACCTTCTGCGGAGTAATCGTGGCATGTACACGGGGGCACAGGTTTCTCAGACCATCTTATAATGGGCCCGGGTGCATTGGCAGCACGGGGAGACTGCCTGCTGTGAACCCAATCATTATCCTTCTCTTCTGTGTTTTCTTCGAGGGAGAGGAAGGAGAATGGAAAGGGACCAATCAGAGCTCAGTTGGGGTCCAGGTGAATAGCTCTGTCCAGGGATTACCCAGCCCAGAATACAATGGGGCTGAACCACAGGCTCCGATTGAGGGAATTATTAATTAAGGAGCCGGCGAATGAGGGGGTGGAGTGAGGCAGCCCTTTGGAAGAATATGTGTGTGTGCGTGTGTAAAGACTTGTGTGTGTGTGTGGTGTGTGTGTGTGTGTGCGTATGTGTGTGTGTGAGCATGTGCACACGCAGGGCCTGGATCAGTCGAGTAAATCCACACTTGAAAGAGCAGCTCAATCAAGGTCTTCCCTTCCTCTGTCTTCCTCCGCTGTCTCTCTCTCTCTCCGCCTGCTCCCAGTTCATCGGGAGTTGAAGGGTTCACGGTACGCGGGGAGCGTGCAGGCGCTGGGAGGGCTAAGAGGGGACTGGCCGGGCTTTAGTAGCGTTTTTGCCGTCCGGCTTCCAGCTGCCAATCAACCCGCAGGCCCGGGGAAGGAAGCCACCATGTCGGTGATGTCTGTGATGTCTGCTTTACAGCAAGGGTAATGTTCTGTACAGCACGCTGTGACAATTCGTGCATTGTGGAAATTTTAATCCAGTGTTCCGTCCAGTGTTCCTAAGTCCTCAAGTCCTTAAGATTTTAACACGAATATGCAGTCGGACTGGATAATAGATACAGTATATTGGGCTTGTATTAGGTTAGTTTTTGCACCAGATGAGAAGGCCTACTTTTACTTTTGGTATTGACACAAACAAACACGCGCGAAAACTAGAATGTGGTCAAAAATAACAATTTAAGTCTTTGTATTTTATATTCTTCTTGAAAAGCCCATCAATCATCCCCCCTGTGGGCCACGTGGTGTTCCTTCTTCACACAAAGCAAAAAAATGCGATTGAGCCCCATTTTTAGTTTTCGTGTTGCGAATTTAATAAACGTTGATTTCACGTGCCGGCAGAAGACGTGGAGAAGTTGGCCTTCCATTTAGACGCCCTGCCTGCGCCGGCCCCGGCCACAGACGCCTTGTACCGGTCTACGACTTTTAATCCCAATTTAGTTTAGCATGATAAAGGCCATTACTGCCATCTAGTCTTGCTAGCCTTCCACTCAGAGGAGTGTACACACCAACACACACACACACACACACACACACACCACACACACACACACACACACACACACACACACACACACACACACACACACACACACACACACACACACACACACACACACACACACAATGACAGGAACTCTCGGGTGCCCCCGAGGATCATGGGTAAATAAAGCACTATCAAATAAATGTGATGAATGAATAGGTTGTGTAGCACTTTTGGCAGATATTATATTAATACATTTTGTGTACTAGAGTCATATTTTGAATGATTTCTATTGCCATTCTAGAAAAGACTGAAAACTAAAGACGGTGAATATTGATTTAGTTCAGTTATGCCCTGTAGTCACAACCGAAAACATTGCCCAATTAGTCTTTGGAGGTTTTATACGAGGATTGAAATAAAACAAACATATTTGCCAAGTATGCAGGAAACATTTATGAATGGGAGTGGATGTGGGGGGAAAATATTACCTGCGGAATGTTCTATGAAGGGTAGGGGAGGGAATGCACCTATTGCATATTTTATACAGCCGAAAAGAAAGAAAAAAAACAGAACATATTTTTGTTAGAATTCCAAATGTCAGAAACTGGGTCTGTGATGGGGGCTATTAATTGAATCCAGTGCGCCATTTAGTTTGTAATTCATGGATCCATTTACGATCTCGTTCTCTCAGAGACCCGTGCACGTGACTTTGTACGGAGGCAACGGCTTCCTTTACAGAGCACACCGCGGGGCCGCTGACAGCGTGTCCACCGGTAAGATATCACACTCCCCTGGAATCTAAAGCGCAGGGCTTGTGTTGCCGTTTGACCCCGCTGTCAGGAAGGTCAGCGGTCTAAATCATCTGCGTCACATGACTGCACCACCACTTGGCAGGACGGGGAGGGGGTGGAGATATCAGGGGCGTTACTGAAGAAAAAAATTTCCCACCGTGTGGCCTGCGCTTGGCCCGGGCCACGCGAGGTGATGGCGGAAACCTAGCCCTGGCTGTCCTCCTTTGCCCTACCGGCCCCCTGCATTCTGCCGTCACTCATAGACTTTTTATGTTTCATCTGCTTCTCTCGCTCTCGCTCTCTCTCTCTCTCGCAACCACTCACACCCACACATGTACAGAATACTTTGTTTACTGTCTGTGTGTATTTCTGTACTCTGTGCGCCCCACGGAGCATCTCAAAGGGCTCCGTTTGTCACAGCGAAAGTTGGATCTACGCCTCTAGAGTAGAGTACAGGTGTCACAGTGGCACTATTCCTATTCCTACAGTTAGGCGTGTGTGTGAGATTTATAGCACTGAGGGTGAAGAGGCAGCGGGGGCGGGGGGGCGGGAGGAGAAGAGGGAGGGAGACCGCCCGGAGGTCAACCAGCTAAACCCAACCGCCGACCATGTCTGACCTAGTAGATTTACGGCGGTTATTTACTCCGTGCCGCATATCTGCTCGGAACACATTGCCCTCTGGCTCGGGGCCGGTGCTCCGGCGGTCTGATGCGGGCCTGTGTCTGCTGGGCCGGCTCTTCAAAGGCCTACCGGGCATTCCTTCCATCGCTGGCCTCACATCATCTCTCTCTCTCTTTCTCTCTCTCCTCTTGTGCTCTTAGGCTCTCTCTCTGTCTTCCCCCCCCCCCCCCTCTCTCTCCTTCTTGCTCTCTTTCCGTCTCTCTCTCCTCTCTCTCTCTCTGGCTTCCTGCTCCGTCCCTCATTCTCTCCGTTTTGTCAGTCTGTCACTGTCCCTCAGAGGGCACATGGTGACCTTGCTCTCTTTCTCTTTCTCTTTCTTTCTCTTTCTCTTTCTCTCTTTCTCTCTCCCTCTCACTCTGTGTCTGTGTCTTCTTCACACGCATGTCATGCGAGTGTGTTCACAACATCCGTGCATGTTGTTGTTGTTGTTGTTGTTGTTACCGGTGCATAATCTAGGAACATCGTCCTTCTGCATGTGCTGAGTCATCGACTGGTCCCTACATCCCTCGGTAGACCGTAAGCAGGCAGCCATGGTAACATAATGGCCTGGCTCCGGAATCTGTGCACCTCCTCCTCTCCCTCCTCTGTGTAGAAAAGGGGAAAACGAGAGAGGAATATTGAACTTTTCTGCAAAGTCTGTGAGTGTGTGTGTGTGTGTGTGTGTGTGTGCATGCCTGTTTGTGTGCTTGCGTGCGTGCTTCTTAAAGAGCAGCGCCATGGCAACGGCTCTCTGCAGAGTCGAGGGGCTGGTGGGTGGTACCTGGGCTCCGGCACGCTAAGGTGTGTGTGTGTGTGTGTGTGTGTGTGTGTGTGTGTTGTGTGTGTGTGTGTGTGTGTGTGTGTGTGTGTGTGTGTGTGTGTGTGTGTGTGTGTGTGTGTGTGTGTGTGTGTGTTGGCTGTGTGTGTGTGTGTGTGTGTGTGTGTGTGTGTGTGTGTGTGTGTGTGTGGTGTGTGTGTCTGTGTGTTTTTGCCTTTAACACAGGGCCTGCCTCTCTGCACCGCCGGGCTATTAATGGCTGCGGTCCTGTTGGATGAATGTGTCATCTAGGCGGGGGGGCTGACCTCTCCGGGAGGCCAAGGCTATGCGTGTTGGTGGGTAAAGTGAATTATGGACACACTCCTATGTCCGCTATTGAAAGTCGGGCCGCGCATTTTGCGTGCGGGCACTGTTTTTCCTGCAAGTAGCAACTGAAATTTTCGCCGTGGCTCTGGTGATGGTATGGTATGATGTGGACAACAGCGGGCGGCGGTCCGATTTAGCACTCGCGTCTAGTAGACAGGGGATGACATCGCCCAAGATTCTAACAACTTCTAATGGCGAAGTGTCGTGATATTAATACTATCACTTCAGGTAATACCCGCAAGATTCCATGCCTCAGATAAAAATACTATAAACTGTCGTTTAACATAGTGGAGTTAAGTTTGAAGGGATACGATTCGGCAGCAGAAAACTTCGCAATTTGCTAAACTGCGACAAAGGGAGGTGAGACGATTTAGTTCTTGTGGGCAGATGCGTCTTGTAGGGCTGGTGTTGTCACTAATATAATATTAACTTTATTTCTTAGATGAATATCCCGTCAGGACCTCATACGATTGAGCTATCTATAGTGTAAATATCAATACATTTTTCTGTATTTTCCTTCCGATACGTTGGCCCAGATCCATCTCTTCAGAAGACGCCTGCACCCCTCACCAACCACCCTCTGAAGGAGGATAAATCACCCTGCGCTCATCTGTCATGACATTAGAATTCATTTGAAGACGTAAGGATTATATGCGGTAAAACCCTCGTGAAGGGAATATCGTTCGAAACTCTCACAAGGAATGACCAAGCCCCACGGAGGCGAATTAATTCCGTAGTCCCCTTCTATAAGTCTTTCTCTGAACTCAGCAGAAAGGCTGCGGGTTCTTTTGCCCTCAGCAAGATAATTCGTACTAACAATCCGCCACGTTTGCGCTGTTTTTGACGCTGTATATCTACACATTCTCCTTCTCAGATTCCACAAGTGAGGGATCGATGGCCCTTTGGAGGGGGCGGTCTCGCAAAGCGAGGGCCACCAAAGTAAGCGACCCCTACTAGCAGGACCGAGACCTCTAAAACTATTGGCACACAATGGGCACTATGCTACGCACCACTTAACACACTCAGCGGGGGGGTCACCGTGACGCCAGGCGCACTCCATTTTTGTGCCGGCTACGCCCCACGAGCGGTATCCTATCCATCACGCTCCTCCTCGCACCCGACACCCCGCCTAACGCAACACCGACGAGGCTACTAAGTGACCGCCTAAGCACCTCGCCGAGAACACGACGATAGCACGAGCGCCTCCTCCCCGCCCCGCACAAAGGAGGAGGCCGCGCGGAAACGTGGGCTGTTTCCGACCACCGGCGTCGGGTGGAAACGGTAAAGGGGCCGTTAATGGAAGCTGCTGCTGCTGCTTCCAGGTGCTGGTCTCAATCTGTACTGAACAGGATTACTTCAAACCAAAATGATTGAGGTGCACACTGCAGTATATAACTCCCCAAGAAGGCAGTGGTGGTGGTGGTGGTGGTGACGACGCCAATTGTAGACTTTGAACACGGTCCATATTCCGACTTCCTTTTTTAAAATGTATTTTTCCAACCCAAGAAGAGATGGCACGTACGCACGCTCAGAGTGCTGTAACACACACACACACACACACACACACACACACGCCAAGTAACAACTTAACTGGCCATATTAGCCATACACGCAGTGCCGTTTGAAGAGGCTCAAAGGCCATACGTCCTTCCCTGTGATCCACCCCCTCCGCCTCCCTCCCTCCCTCCCTCCCTCCCCCCTGCCCGATCCATCCGTCCACCCATTCATCCATATACGCTTTGTGGTTATTAATTGCCTGTGAAGAGTGAGGGTCTATTAAAGCCCGGCTTCCCTTTCAAAGTCTCGGTATAAACGGCCGACTACAAGGCGCCCACTTCTGCCTCGGCGTCCAGCTCCTCTCCTCCTCCTCCTCACGTTGCAGCGTTGATGCGTTCGTCTCTGATATACACACTCTCCCACCGCACCCCCCCCCCCCCCACCACTGCTGTCAAGTTCACTCACGGTGTCTCTCTCCTTTGTCTCTCTCTCTCCTCTCTCTTTCTCTTTGTGTCTCACCCCCCCGCTCTCTGCCTCCCCCATCCAGGAGGAGCAGAACCGGGGCAAGCCCAACTGGGAGCACCTGAACGAGGACCTCCACGTGCTGATCACGGTGGAGGACACGCAGGCCCGCGCCGAGATCAAGATGAAGAGGGCCGTGGAGGAGGTCAAGAAGCTGCTGGTGCCCGCCGTGAGTACACCTCTAATGTACCGATACACACACACACACGCACACTCACAGACACACGCACACGCAGCAAGTCGTTTTAGGACGGTCACGTCGGTATGTCCGGTCGAAGGACGGACGGACGTGACCGGAAGGACAGACAGACGTGCCATGAGTGCGTTGGCGCGGAAGGGGACACAGATGGCATCTCTCGGTGGCACCGCCATTCCGGTCGGATCCTGTTGATCCCCTCCCTCCCCGCCCTCTGTGAATTCCCGCAGTGGAAAAACAGTTAGCCTTGCACCTGCTGACCGCTTCCATCCACCGCTTGGCTCGCTTTCCAATTCCCCGACTCCACCCCTCCCTCCACCACTACCCTCCTACCCCTTACCCCCCGCCGTGCCACCGGAGATGGGCCGGCGGTGGTGGTGGCGGTGGTGTTTGGGAGGTGCCCGCGTGACGTGCTGCTGCGTCTTTGCCCCGGTCGCCCGCGGTGACCAGCCGGGCCCAGCAGCTGTGTCGGTTCCGGCGCTGGTGCTGCCCAGTCAGTCGGGCCGCGTGGCAGAGGACACACTGTGACTATGTATGTATGCTATGCATTTACCCAGTAGATGCTGGGCTAAACCGCGTCGCAGCCCTTTGACTATGAAAGTAGTGCACACACAGTAGCTTTAGCCTTTTAGATGGCATTAGTGTGTGTGTGTGTGTGTGTGTGTGTTCTTAAAAGGTTGCATTACTCTCCATGTCTGTGACCCTAATTGCTCATGGGGGGGGGGCGGCCGGCCGACCTCTTTATTTAGCTCTGTTTGGCTGACGCAGGCTAACTTCTTCTGAAGAGATGTCAAAGTGACCGACTGGCTGACATCGTGACGCGACGGGGGTTGTGGATTGGTTGTTTTGTGGTTTTGTTGTTACGGTTGTCTGACTTTTCTTTTGCCTGTGATCTTCACACCCACAAACACACAACCACGCACAACCACACACACACACACACAACCGCAAAGCTATATCCAGCTATGTTAGCAAGCATTTTTTTCCCCCATCTGTGATGCAGAGTGAATCACTAACATCACACACACACACACACACACACACACACACACACACACACACACACACACACACACACACCACACACACACACGAGGGCATGTGTCTTGCATGTAAAGCTGTGCAAAATGTGTGACATTTCACAGCAGAGCTTGCTACTTGCTGCCGTGCAAGTTGCAAGATTAATTTATTTAAATAATGATTGTTAGCAGCAGCCCTCAGAGACACACACACACACTGTAATTCAACTGTCTCCTTTCGCGCCTCCAACAACACAGCAGGAGCCTATTGCTGTGTGTGTGTGTGTGTGTGTGTGTGTGTGTGTGTGTGTGTGTGTGTGTGTGTGTGTGTGTGTGTGTGTGTGTGTGTGTGTGTGTGTGTGTGTGTGTGTGTGTGTGTGTGTGTGTGTGTGTGTGTGTGTGTGTGTGTGTGTGTGTGTTTGTCTAGCCGGCATCGTGTCGGTGGAGAAGAAACGCGTGTTCTTCCGCGCACATGTTGGCGTGTAGTCGTGGCAGCCGTGTGCCGTAACATATCCAGTAAGGCCGACGATGTCATATTTGGCGGGAACACCCCCCCCTTCTTTTCCCCCATCCCCTAATTTTTTTTTTTGACTGATCTCTGCTAAGGAAATCCAAGACGGCCTCGGGATTAAACACATTTGACTTTTTATTTATTTATTTTGCAATTGTCAAGGGGTACATTGTGATTGCTCGGCACGCTTCTCCGTATCGTTTTTCCATTTGTTCTGTTTTTGTGTGTTTGGCCAGGCCTCCCTTGTGTCTGCAAGTTAACAGGCTTGTCTTTGACCTCCAAAACGCCGACGTGTCGTACTCTGTTGCTAATCCTGCTAATCTAACCCTGGCTCTCTCTCTCTCCCTCCCTCCCTCTCTCTCTCTCTCTCTCTCTCCATCTTGCAGTACAACTTTGTGGGGAGGATTCTTGGACCCCGAGGACTGACCACCAAGCAGCTTGAGGCGGAGACCGGATGCAAAATCATGGTGCGAGGCAAGAGCTCCATGCGGGACAAGAAGAAGGTAAGGCTGAACACCACCACCACCACCACCCTGTCCCTGTCCTACGTCACCACCACCCTGTCCCTGTCCTACGTCACCACCACCCTGTCCCTGTGTGACATCTCCCTACATCACCACCACCACCCTGTCCCTGTGCGACATCCCCCTACGTCACCACCACCACCCTGTCCCTGTGCGACATCCCCCTACGTCACCACCACCACCCTGTCCCTGTGGTACGTCTCCCTACGTCACCACCCAAAACGGTGCAGCCAGGCACCCCGGAGGCAAAATGCCACTCAATTGTGATCTCTTCCAGAGAAGACAAAATAAATCTCACACACATTTTTACATCTTTCTTGTGAAAACTTATATGGATGACCTTTCCGAGTCAAAATGTGAACATTGAAAAGGGTAGTAAACATTGGAAGCGAAAGATTCAATGGACCAAAAAAAAGTTGACTGGATCCGAATCTTTTACCACCCAAGGAAATCAGCTCACCCACCCGTCCCCCTGTGTCTGTGTGTGTGTGTGTGTGTGTGTGTGTGTGTGTATACTCTAACCTTGTCAAAACGGTTCAGCTAGCATTTTGAGATGTTACCCAAACCGTGACATGTGGATGTCAAAGTACACACACAGACACAAACCCCTGGCCTTGTAGAAAGATGACACACACACGCTCACACACACACACACACACACACACACACACCCACACACCGGGTTGACGCCTGGTGTCTGTCTGAGGCCATCCGATAGGGTGGACTGTGTAGTTGAAAGTGTAGAAGCAGTTGAGGAAACCAGCCCAGACCTTTGTCTGTTCACAAATCTGCTGAGAGTGGAAACGGGTCGATCGGTTTCATCTGGCGTGCCCTTTTGCACGCTGGGCCAACACACTCTTCTGGGCTAGGTTACGCTAACCAGAACACGAGGGGAAGTAGCATAGCACGCTGTGGAGCATTTTAAATGTCGGCTGCTTTGGGCTAAGTAGCCGTTTGGTTTGGTTTGCGTTAGCATCTGGCGTCGCCGCGACTTGGCATTCTGTCTGATGAATTAGTCTTGCCGGACAAAATGAATTAACCACCCTTCCCCGCATCCCGGTGGGATCGACGCTCCCCCCGTGCGTGACGCGCGCCGCGCACGCTCCCACACACGTGCACACTGAGGCACACGCGTGCACGCTCACACACACACGTGCACACTCACGCAGCCTGCAGCATGCTTCCTGCTTCCCAGTGGAAAGCCACTCCTGGCAGCCCAACCGTTAGCTGCTGTATGTGCTAGCTTGTCTTCATATTATAGCACCATATTCCCCCCCTTTCCCCCCCCCCCCCCCGGTGAGAGTTAATTTCCGCAGAGGCCGACGGCAGTGATCAGCCATGTTTATTTAGCCGCCAACCCTCACATATTTTTTTTTGTCCCAATTTTGAATCAGCGTTGCGTGCCATAAAAAAAAAAGGAGCATATTTCTGTCTTTCTGTCTCGTCATTTGGAAGCTCCCCACACCCTCACCTCATTACATTAATGTATGATTACTTTTATAATCTCGTTCAACTGTGGGGCTTAATGACCCCCGTCTTTGTGCGCGGTGTGTGTGTGTGTGTGTGTGTGTGTGTGTGTGTGTGTGTGTGTGCGTGTGCTTCCTAACCTTTGGATGTTCGGCGTCCCACTAAATTGTCATCAGGACCTTCCGCGGACCACCTCGCGCGCCAGCAGTAAATAGATAGGCTAGATAAATACATATACATCATGCAGTGGCTGAACACGGAGTTCCAGCGCCCCCTTTACACACAGTTAGTACTGCAAGGAGGCCCTGGCCGGTAGGAAACAGTGGACCGAGGATGTCAGCTGTGTGTATATTTAGTAAACACAATTTAACAACACCAAACATCGACGGAAAACATTACAAGGGAAAACATGTGATGGAATGCACAAATTGACCCTTTTTTTTTCCAGTAACGAGCCGTAATACACTCAATGAACATTATTGGGAATTTATTTTGTTTTCAATCCTCTAATATTTTTATATTTTATATTGTCAATTTGACTTTCAGCAATAAAATCCCCATGTACCGCTCGCAGTACCCTCACCTACCACCAGTGGCACATCACAAGTTGTAACACTAACTTTTGGATTAGGGTTGACGGGGGGTGGTATTGGAGTTATAGTATAATAACTCATACTTGTATGCTAATATAAGGCTCCCCCCCCCCTGCGAGAACAGCAGTCCTGGCCCGGCAAGGGCTACCATGAAAACTCTGTATGTGGTATGTCCATCAATACGCCCATACCCCCCCCCTCTCCTCCCCAGCAGCAGAGGAGGCTTTCCGGTGTGTTGGTTCAGGATCCATTAACGGCAGCGTTTTTATTCTCTCAATAATTCAGCCCTCCTCTTCCTCTTCCTCTTCCTCCTCCTCCTCCTCCTCCCGGGCCATGTGGGGCTGACGGGGAGCTGGCCACAGAGTTTGGGGGGGGCGAGAGAGAGATATGCATGCATGCAGGCGGGGGGGGTGGCGGTGGTGATGAGGGATGGATGGATGGAAAGAGGAAGGAATACGTTTGGGGTGGATCGTTGGCAGAGAGACATGGGAAGGGGACACGGGTTGTAACAAACTCAATGCATCTTTCCGTGTTCAGGAGCCCCGCCTGGTCAGTAGTGGTAGTGTATTCGGAGAGTGTGGTGTGGCGCGTTCGTAGGACCGGGGTGAGGTTAGTCACGCGTCTCGTGGGCGGCCTGTGTTTGCTCACACATGCCTTGATCTTTGGCGGTAAATGGGAGGCTGAGACGGAGACAGACCCAGAATAATAACCTGTTCCCAGTCCTACGGCGACGTGACCTACTCTGATCATTCAGCAGCTGTGTGTGTGTGTGTGTGTGTGATGACGCATGAGAGGTTGCACAGAATATAATTTGCTTATCTAATGAAGATAAGCAAATTATACTATATAACAATGACTAGTATTTTGAACATTACATGTCGTCATTTCATTTCATAATCCCCCCCGGGATTGGGCTGGCCTGGCTGGGACGATATTTCCTGGCCTATAGTTAGTAGTACACTTGAATGTCTGCTTGTCTCAGCTTTTTTCTCGATGTCTGCTTCCAGAGCTAGTTATTAATTCAGTCATTACTAAAAACCAATAATAATCGAATGCCGAGGCAATTATGTAATATGATTCATGCCCTTTTGAGGGGCAACCATAATGCTGATGTGCCCCCGGATGAAATTGAGTTTGACACCCCTGCTCCATGGGCCTCAGATGCAGACGGTCGGAGGGATGGTTCCGGCATCCGCTGGCCTGCAGAGATCCCAATTGTCCCCATACTGGGAACAGGAAGGACCCCCCCCCCCAACACAGACACACAGACACACACACACACACACCCCTCCCGCTGCCAGAGGCCATTTTCCTCCCAAACGTTTCGTCAAAAGTGGCAGCGTTTTGACTGCGTGCTTTTGGACCCGAATGCAAGCCACGCTAAATCCAAAACAACAGCGGGAATCTGAATAAAGGAGTTTCCCCTCCCCTCTCCTGTCAGAACCGTTCCCTGATTTTATTCAGTTTTATTTTTAGCGTGGCGGGCGGCATAATGTGATGCCTTGGGTTAGCTAGCTAGCGAGCGAACGAGCGAGCGCCACCCGTATCGTATCGTGTCGTGTCATGGCAGGCGTCCTAGCCGGAGTTGCTCTCTGGCAGCCGCACCCGATACACCGATCCAAAGCTATTTCATTTGATACGTTATTCTAGCGATTCGCCGGCCACCACACCCTCCCCTCCCCACCACGTAATGACTAGAGTTGTAATATCAGCAGGCAGGGTTGGTGGCAGGCGGCCGCGGGGGGGCTTCGGCGGCGGACGGGGCGAGATATCTGCCAGCTTGCAAGACAGCAGCTCTACCGCTGGCTGGCTGGCTGGCTGGCTGGCTGGCTGGCTGGCTGGCTCTCGGCCGGCCGCTCGACAGGAGGGGAAAAAAAACAGAGCGATCGAAATCGATAGGCGAGCGTAGATTGGCTTGTAGTCGGCGCGCGCTCCTTGCCAGCCCCCCCCCCCCCCAGCACAGCACGGGCTTGTTTAGCTGTCTGTCCGGAGTTTTCGCTGACTTGTTTCTTTCCCGTTTGTTCCCCCATTCCCAACCGCACCTCCGCCTCCCTGTGTTGGGGTGTGTGTGTTGGGGTGTGTTGCTGATTGCCCGGCCCCCCTGGTGCGAGCCACGGCCTTGTTTGTGTGTTTATTAAGTGTTTACAAGGGTCCTATTAGGTTGATGAGGAACAAACGAAAGCGGCGTCCAGAGAGTTTGTCTGGAAGAGGTTTTCGGCGGGGGGGGGCATGGGGCAATAAAGGTGCTGCTAGTAGTATTTATAGCCCCCCCCCCCGCCCCGCCCCGCGTGAGGTACTTAGGAGAAGAGCTCGAAGCATAATATTATTTCCCACCGTGTGGCCTGCGCTTGGCCCGGGCCACGCGAGGTGATGGCGGAAACCTAGCCCTGGCTGTCCTCCTTTGCCCTACCGGCCCCCTGCATTCTGCCGTCACTCATAGACTTTTTATGTTTCATCTGCATTCTGCCGTCACTCATAGACTTTTTATGTTTCATCTGCTTCTCTCGCTCTCGCTCTCTCTCTCTCTCGCAACCACTCACACCCACACATGTACAGAATACTTTGTTTACTGTCTGTGTGTATTTCTGTACTCTGTGCGCCCCACGGAGCATCTCAAAGGGCTCCGTTTGTCACAGCGAAAGTTGGATCTACGCCTCTAGAGTAGAGTACAGGTGTCACAGTGGCACTATTCCTATTCCTACAGTTAGGCGTGTGTGTGAGATTTATAGCACTGAGGGTGAAGAGGCAGCGGGGGCGGGGGGGCGGGAGGAGAAGAGGGAGGGAGGGAGACCGCCCGGAGGTCAACCAGCTAAACCCAACCGCCGACCATGTCTGACCTAGTAGATTTACGGCGGTTATTTACTCCGTGCCGCATATCTGCTCAGAACACATTGCCCTCTGGCTCGGGGCCGGTGCTCCGGCGGTCTGATGCGGGCCTGTGTCTGCTGGGCCGGCTCTTCAAAGGCCTACCGGGCATTCCTTCCATCGCTGGCCTCACATCATCTCTCTCTCTCTCTCCTCTTGTGCTCTTAGGCTCTCTCTCTGTCTTCCCCCCCCCCCCCCCACTCTCTCCTACACTCTCTCTCTCTCTCCTCTCTCTCTCTCTGGCTTCCTGCTCCGTCCCTCATTCTCTCCGTTTTGTCAGTCTGTCACTGTCCCTCAGAGGGCACATGGTGACCTTGCTCTTTTTCTCTTTCTCTTTCTTTCTCTTTCTCTTTCTCTCTTTCTCTCTCCCTCTCACTCTGTGTCTGTGTCTTCTTCACACGCATGTCATGCGAGTGTGTTCACAACATCCGTGCATGTTGTTGTTGTTGTTGTTGTTGTTACCGGTGCATAATCTAGGAACATCGTCCTTCTGCATGTGCTGAGTCATCGACTGGTCCCTACATCCCTCGGTAGACCGTAAGCAGGCAGCCATGGTAACATAATGGCCTGGCTCCGGAATCTGTGCACCTCCTCCTCTCCCTCCTCTGTGTAGAAAAGGGGAAAACGAGAGAGGAATATTGAACTTTTCTGCAAAGTCTGTGAGTGTGTGTGTGTGTGTGTGTGTGTGTGGTGTGCATGCCTGTTTGTGTGCGTGCTTCTTAAAGAGCAGCGCCATGGCAACGGCTCTCTGCAGAGTCGAGGGGCTGGTGGGTGGTACCTGGGCTCCGGCACGCTAAGGTGTGTGTGTGTGTGTGTGTGTGTGTGTGTGTGTGTGTGTGTGTGTGTGTGTGTGTGTGTGTGTGTGTGTGTGTGGTGTGTGTGTGTGTGTGTGTGTGTGTGTGTGTGTGTGTGTGTGTGTGTGTGTGTGTGTGTGTGTGTGTGTGTGTTTGCCTGTAACCAATGCCCTGCTCTGCTTGTTTCCTCATATTGAGAATGTGTCAGGCGGGGGGGCCCTCCCGCGGAGGCCAGGCTACGTGTTGTTAGTAATTGGACACCTCCTTGTCCGCGCGCGCGGCCGCAAGCTAGCACTGATCTCCGGGCTCTGGGAGGATCACGTTGAGGGCAAACAGCGCGGCGGTCGACCCGCGTCTATAGACAGGGATGACATCGCCCAAATTACTTTTGGCGAGTGCCGTGTATTATGACACTTCAGGTATAGGTGTTCAGCCTTACCTTCTTCTTGTCCCGCATGGAGCTCTTGCCTCGCACCATGATTTTGCATCCGGTCTCCGCCTCCAGCTGCTTGGTGGTCAGTCCTCGGGGTCCAAGAATCCTCCCCACAAAGTTGTACTGCAAGACGGAGAGAGAGAGAGAGAGAGAGAGAGAGAGAGAGAGAGAGCCAGGGTTAGATTAGCAGGATTAGCAACAGAGTACGACACGTCGGCGTTTTGGAGGTCAAAGACAAGCCTGTTAACATGCAGACACGAGGGAGGCCTGGCCAAACACACAAAAACAGAACAAATGGAAAAACGATACGGAGAAGCGTGCCGAGCAATCACAATGTACCCCTTGACAATTGCAAAATAAATAAATAAAAAGTCAAATGTGTTTAATCCCAAGGCCGTCTTGGATTTCCTTAGCAGAGATCGGTCTAAAGAAAAAATGAGGGGATGGGGGAAAAGAACGGGGGGGTGTTCCCGCCAAGTATGACATCGTCGGCCTTACTGGATATGTTACGGCACACGGCTGCCACGACTACACGCCAACATGTGCGTGGAAGAACACGCGTTTCTTCTCCACCGACACGATGCCGGCTAGACAATCACTCACAAATCACACACACACACACACACACACACACACACACACACACACACACACAGGCTCCTGCTGTGTTGTTGGAGGCGCGAAAGGAGACAGTTGAATTACAGTGTGTGTGTGTGTGTCTCTGAGGGCTGCTGCTAACAATCATTATTTAAATAAATTAATCTTGCAACTTGCACGGCAGCAAGTAGCAAGCTCTGCTGTGAAATGTCACACATTTTGCACAGCTTTACATGCAAGACACATGCCCTCGTGTGTGTGTGTATGTGTGTGTGTGTGTAACAATTTTGAAGGAAGGAGTGCAGGGGGAAAGCGGGGGGGGGGGGGGCTGCGTCATGAGGCAAGGTATTCTCCGCTTGACACAATTTTCTTATCAAGGTCCCCTTTCGGCGGTGAGTGGCTTTTCAGCTTTGCGCCAAAAGGAAATGCATTTACCACCGTAATCCCCACCACTCGAAAGTCCCCGTCCACCGGGATACAGGGGAGAGAACGTGTTGAAATAATCCAACACCGTTCCTCAGTCAACACAAACACAGGAGCAAGGAATAAAAATAGAGCACTTCATATCAAGGTACCCCGGCGGAGTTTAAACCGGGCACACGCGTCGAGTCGGCAAGGGGGCATGATGGGTAATGGATCTGCAACGCTCTCGGATTGTTTTGATGGGAACGCCGGCGCAATCGTGAAATATTCAAAAGGCATAATGGCGCGGCGGCAGAGGTGGAGGAGGCGTTTTCACGGCCGTCGGAGCGCGGAAACGTATAGAGGTGAGAATGAACAGTGACACGTCGCATTTAGATGCCCGCACACGGTCACGTCTGGTTAAGCGTGGCAGCACCGCGCCGCAAAGATAAAAACAGGCCATCAGGAGAGCTGCCTGTAATTAAGGGAGGTGTGCAAATCAAATGTGATGCTGATGTATTGCCCCTTTAACCGGGTAAACAAACAACAAACAACTGGGAGGGGAGGGGCTGAGACACCATAGGGTGCTATGTTTTGTTGTGGTTGTTGTTGTATTGGTCTGTCTGGGACGTCCGCCTCGGTCTAACATGACATGCATTGATGCAGGAGAGACGATGAAGCCTGTGTGCGTGTGTGTGTGCGCACGTGTCTCTTCCAGGGGTGATGGGGCAATTGTCCTCTTCGAGGTCACCCACCAGCTGAGTATGCTGGTGGGTGATCTCAAAGACACACACACACGCAGCCACCCGCGAGGAGTTTAGTGGAGTGCTGTCTGTCTGAATCACAGTGCTGGCTGCAGACATTGAAGAACCACAAGCACTGGAAAGTCTGTATTCCC